>KL647291.1:3810054-3844678 GCA_000727475.1 Sarcocystis neurona | reverse complement strand
TATATATAGAGAGAGAGAGAGAGAGATACATGTGGGCGTTTCTCTACATAGATATGTGTATATGTATATACAGATAAATATGTACGCATATATATATATATATATAGTGAGAGAGAGAGGACGATGGACGTGGGCATTTTTCTGCATAGGAACATATATATATATGTATGTACATATACAGAGAGCGAGCGGGAAAGAAAGAGGGAGTGACAGAGGGAGATTGATGCATGTGGGCATTTCTCTCCGTATATATCTATATATATACATGTATGTATATATATATATGTATATGTAGAGAGAGATAGACGTACCCACACACACACACACACACACACACGACGGGCATTCGTCTCCATAGACGTGTGTAGACAAATTCGAAATAAAGTAAATGGGCTGACGTATCATCCACTTCTCTGCTTCACCATCTCTGTCTCTGCGTGACTGAAGTCGCTGTGTGAAGCGTGTACTGGCCAAAAGAGGCCGCACTGTTGAGTTGTCGCCGCCGTTTTTTGTGCGGGCAGACGAGTTCCTGCGTCGTGTACATCCGTTGTGTATCTCTGGACTTGCTAGGTGATCTATCTGTACGACAAATGAAGAGGTCCTTGCTTTGCACCCCGGTCTTCTACGCTACAGAGATGTGTGAGTATTCCTGCTGTCGTATACGCTCAGCAGAAAAAGAGACGTGGAACCCTCTGTGTGTATGTCTTTGGCGGCTCTTCCTTTGACGACGCACTTGTGTTGGTTGAATCACTTTCTAAATAACGTCCGCGTAGTTCCCGTGAGGTACTCGTGCATGCGTATGCGCCAGTAATGCGTGCTTCTTTGCCTGGTGTATGTGCGACTTCTTTTTGTCTTTCGGGCTGGCGGCGGCTGACTGCAGAAGAACCAGCACGCGGAAGAACTGCGAGTGACGACGCGCAGCGTACGTTCCGGAGTGGACCTCCACCCCTGCCGAATAAAACTGCCTCTTTCTCCCCCTGGCAGCGAGTTGTTGCCGGCGTCGACAGCTGCTTCCCCTTTATATATATATATATGGAACTAGGCAGACAGCCGTTGTTGACGAACAGACTCTCCATACACACGTGTATACTCAGACACACACAGACACACACACGCATGCACACACTTGCAGAAGGGCTTTCAACAGAGATTGTCCTGCATGCAGTTGGTACGGCCGCCTCTGCTTTGCCGCTTTCCTGGGCTGCGCACGTCCATGCATACTGCAGACAGGAACCGTCTTCTTTGATGAGACGTGAAGGACTTCTCTGCTGCGGCACTGCTGCTGGAAAGACAGCACTCAGAGAAGGCACGACAATTCGTACAGCAAACACGAGTCGATGAGAAGAAATTGTTCCTCTGAATGAAGTGGACGTCTGTCTGTACAGCTTCTCCCCATGCCCTTCTCCTCCTCCGCTGCTGCTCTTGGTCCTGCTGCTGCTGCGATTGCATCGCTGCGGCTGATCCTGCTGCTGCGCCGCTGCTGCTGCTACTGTGGCCGCGCCGCGCCTGGTGTGTCTCTGCCAAACTCCTCTCGTTGAATAGTCGCAGCAAGTAGAAACCACTCTTTCTATGTCACGCTGAGAGGAGAAGGGAAGACAGCAGCAAAGTTGCACCTCACCTTTGGGAGGCCTGCCTGCACCTTCGACTGCTGCTGCTACTGCTACAGCGCCTGCGATCAGGCCCATAAACGCACGTGCGCTGCTGCTGCGTTCTGGGGTGCTTCTGCCGCCTCTGCGGGGTGTACGTACAGTGCAATGCGCTGCTGCAGCACTGCACACAACACGCCGAAAACGTCAAGTTTGATTCGCAGCCTGGCTGGGCCTCGCTCGCGCGATTCTCAACTGTCTCGTCGCTACTGAGCATCCTCTCCGCTGGCCGCAGCCGCCCCACCAGTCGCAGAACAAGCAGCACTGCTGCTGCTGGAGCTGGGGCGCCTCCCACTGCGGCAGCAAGCGAAGAAGAAGGAGAAGGAGCTGCTGCAGCAACGGCAGCAACCCTGGAGAAACTGGTGAGCTGCTGCACTCTTCTCTTTATAGTCAACTGTTATTCTCTGCAGCAGCGACTGCAGCGCAATGGATACTGCTGCTGCTGCTGCAGGGGCTGTGCTACCGGCAGTGCTGCAGCACAGACGGCAGCAGAGCAGCAGCAGCGTACTGCAGCCCAGTAGGAATACGTGGTGAAAGAGAGCGGGCACCAGCTGAAGGCTAGGGAACTCACACAAGAGGAGGTGCGCGGCCATTTCGTTTCCGGAGGACGTTCTGCTTCTACACACACTAGCGCCTGACTGCAGACATATATACATATATACATACGTGGTGTACACACGCTTCTATAGAGTAGCATATAGGTGTGCTTATATATATGTATAGACGGACACACACACGGAGACTCACACACACGGAGACTCACACACACGTATATAGACAGATAGGTCGATAGATCAGCAGAGAGAGCGAAAAGAGATAAAAACAGAAAGGGACCACGATAAGGTATACATGCATATATTTGTGTGCATGTATGGGAGAGGGAGACAGCTCGTCACTTGTCCACGGGGAAGACGACCTGGAGCGTTTTCTCAGTCTTCCATACTTCACGGGTCTCCGACTTTCTTCTGCAACGTCGCCGTCTCGAACCGCACGTATGAGTACCTCTGTCTCTTCTCTCCCGTACATTCATCTCTACGTATAAATGAATGTCTGCAGGCGATTCAACAAGTACACGGTGTATATGTGTTTCTCTGTACATACTCCTATAAAAGTCCCTTGTAGGTAGAACTCAGCTAGACGCAAGGCACAGCAAATGTCTACAAGGTAGAAATGTAAATCTTTATTCGCGTGAGTATCTTCCTAGTGAAAACAAACCTTCATATATGCGGGCTCGCTTGTATGCAATGAAGAAATATCGTTCTACAGACATGCCACAAATAAAAGTATATGTAAGGGTATCTCTCTCTCTCTCTCTATATATATATATATATGTATGTATACGTACATATACGTATGTGTGTGGGATCCTAATGCACGTGCGTGTGCGTACAGCTGCCATACACATATATGTATATGGACACCACAAGCGTTCACACGCTGTCTTTCATATGTACCAACATACATATATGGATAGATAGGTGGGTAGACAGATAGATATAGATATAGACGTGTAAGTACACATTAAGGCTGCGCGATTGTCACGAAAGAAGGCGAGAGTAAAGTCGCTCCCAGGAAGAACAGTAAATGTTGCTGTTGTTCCTGCTGCTTGCGCCTCTAATCCCGCTGCGGCCGTTGACAGCGTTCTCTTGCTCGCTCTGCTTCTTTCGTTGCTGGAGCCTCTTCTGCCGCCGCGCCTGCGCAGCTCCACATTTATCCACGTCCCTGTATCGGTGTGTTTCGACAAATAAGTTAATATATATGTATATGTGTGTAGAGAGATAAAGATAGGAAGGCACAGAGAGCGACAGGAGCGCACAGATATATGACAGCAACTGCAGCAAGACTACTAAGAACAGAAACACCGGGAAATATCACCAGACGGAGCGCCAGTAATTTGTCAGTCCACGGGTGCATATGCGAAGCGTCGTCTGTGAATTCACCTGAATCGTCTCATCTACAGTTACCTTCTGTCAACTGCTGTAAAGACACCTCCCTGTACGTCCCTTTCGTCCCTACAAGCACTGGTGCTGCTATTTATCTCTGGATCTCTTCGCTCAAAGAATGAAGGTTAATACGTCTATGTCTACAATAACAAGTGTGCGAGTAGCTAATATGATTAAGTCGGACCCTACATACATATATATAAGTGGTATATATGTGTATATATAGAGAGAGGGAGATGAAGGAAGAAAGGAAGAAGCATAGAAAGAGACACATACACAAATACATAAACGTAGAGATGGGTGAACGCCATCCTGTGCATGCAGGTGTGTATGTTAAGAAATTTTGGTACACGGGTAACGACCAGGAGCTCCTGTGGAAGGACCCATCATTGCACAGAAGCGTCTAAATGAATATACAGATACACGCATCTGAGGATGTCGCGTGCTACCATCCCGGTCGTCTGCTGGTGCGAGACAATGTGCTGCGTGCGACGCTGGGACTGCTGCCGTTGTTGCAGCTTGGGTTCGACTGGAAGCCGTGGAAGGCATCTTTGCAGAAACTGATGCAGGCAGACCACCAGTCTGCTGCCCAGGTACTTCATCGTTCTTCCTTGTTGCGGAATACCGCGTCCACACATAAAAACGCAGGGGCGTCGTCTTCTCGCTATCAAACACGTGCCGTAGCCCGTATATCATACACGTTTATATGTACAGGTGCGTGTGAGTTTGTGGGTGGGGGCTTCTGTGTACATGCAGTTTTTAATTCACAACTCTCCCTTTTAGAAACCTGCATACATCTATATAAGCGTGTGCATACAGAGGAAGTACATACATGTACACCTATACATGTATCCATCTCTAATCATATATATATATATATATATATATATGTAGATATAGATATAAGCGTGCAGACGCGTATATATTTGTGGGGTGAGATGTCTGTGGATGTCGTGAAAAAAGTAGTGACTTCACGTCCACGCTTGAGCAACCCAACGTACATTGACGCACACGTGTGTGTCAGTCGTGCGTGTGTCAGTCGTCTGTATATATATATATATATATACATATATAGATATATAGATATATATATATAGAGAGAGAGAGGCAGATGGATATGTGCATGTACGTCACTTAGCAAGCAAATCTGCAGATGCACACGCATTTTTGAACACGTACGTACACACGTGTGATTGCTTATACATATATATACATGTACGTACCAGGAAGAAAGCAACTGTGTAGGTGCATGCGTCTATATGTAGGTACGAGCCCACATTGCACAAGCACACGATACATATGTGCATATATGCGTAGGCATGCATGTATGAGAAGACGCTAAGGAAGGGTCAACTTTCCTGAATTTCTGCGGCATGTATCCTCCTTGTATATATGTGACGAACTGCTGAGTCGAAGAACTCGCACGAAGGGAAGCTGGGGTGTACTCTGTCTCTCTCATGGCTGAACGTCCACCGACTTTTCCCTTCTTTTAAACTACTTTGCTGTGTCTCGTCGTGCCCGCCGTTCTCACATTTGATACGCGGCTGGGACAGCAGTGTCGTTTTGATTGGACGGACGATGCCCCCTCTCCGTATACGTCCCTTTTCTTGCTCACACGTCTTCATGAACACACAAACGAAAACCGAAGTGCAGCAGTTAAGACGACTCCCAGCAGAGAGTCTCTCTCTGTGAGTGCGTATACATATGTATATATATATATACACGTGTATGTAGGTATGTGAATAGGTGTGTATGTATATATGTTTGTATGTATGTATGTATATATGTATGTATATATGTATGTATGTATGAATGCACGTATGTATGTATCTCTGTATCTATGTATGTATATATGTATATACGCGTGTATGTGTATGCATATACGTATCTATGTATATATGTGTATATGTATGTGTGCACGTATGTATGTAAATATATATGTATGTATCTGCGTTTGCATGTACCTCTGTGCACCTGTGCAAGGGCGCATGGGCGGAGGTTGAATCGAGAGGTTTAGGGCCAGCCACAACATCTCGCACACGTGTAGGAGTATTTAGATGAATATGTGGAAGTGGACGGCAACAAAAAGTCATGTCCTGGCACAGAAATACGCACATAAACAACACGTATACATCTGCTGAGAGAGAAATCGCAGGCCGGTGTGCGTACACTGCGATGCCGAAAAGAAAGAGAAAGGGATCCGCAGACATGCGCTTGGTGGCCGCTGGCTTGTACACACACGGGGCTCGATTTTGTGTGTGGACGGCTGGACTTGCATGCGCTTGCAGTGCTTAAAAGACGACGAAAGAGTTCGAGCAGAGACGGAAAAAGTGAAGAAGAACTACCAGCAGCTTGTCAGCGTGAGTGTCGTCCTACTGATGCCGAAGTCATCGCGTTTGCTGCCGCTTCTGCTGCGGTGCCTCGTTATATGCACACCTTCGTATGTGACAGGACGCTCGCCTACCGATTCACATCCACCTACCTATATACGTGTATATCAACGTACCTATATACGTGTATATAAATTATCGTGGGCTGTAACGAGTGGCCTGTATCTACGTATGCTGGTGGAACAGGAGTGTGTTCAGAAATACATATCTTTACGTGTAGTATGTTAACATATATATATATATATATCTATGCATGCGCATGTGCTGCAACGTAGTCCTTAAAACGTCTTCTTGTTACGATGGGAGGGGTAGGTGGACACTGCCGTCACGGCACACAAGTGGAAAAGAGAGTTTGCAAGCGTGTACACCTAGTCACAAGGACAGGCTTCAGCAGGTGCATAGCCTCTCCCTTAAACACTCTCTTGTGCTCCAGCGACCATATCTATCTATATATATATATATATGTACGTAGCGTTGTATATGTATATAAGAGCATGTGTGTATATATGCATATAGATGACTGGAACATTTAAAAGAGAGAAGAAGGCACACACAGAGGGAAAGAAAGAAGCACGTGCTGTTACAACGCTGTGAGGTGCCACAGCACCATGTCGCGAACCGGTACAGTGGGGACTGCACACACGTGTCCACATCCTTGTATATCTTTACGTTAATATTATATGTACGTCTGCCGTGTACATATACATGTACACATGCGCATTTTAGAGTGAACGTTTGCCGCCAGCGACAGAAACTCGAAGTTGTGGTCTTTTGTGATGTGGAAGAAACAGTTTTGGCTGCGTGCGCAGTAGCAGTATGCGGCATGCGGTGTAGCAAGAGATTTTTGAGAGTGACGCACAATTCTTCGAAGAGGTAGAAAGGAGACGTCGACAGCAAGTGGGTGTCCCAGAACGTAGCTCCCGCCTCAATTACTGTAGCTGCTTGGTTGGCAAGGGAAGGAGAGTTTTACGCGAGGTGCATTCGTTGATCTCATCAGGAAACGCGTTAAAACGGGAGCAGCAGAGAGAAACAGAATAGCTCCGGTTTGCACTTGTCGCTAGCTGCTTGCTAAACAGGTCAACTACTTATATACATATAGGTGTACATACATGAATATACATAGGCATGTGATATGTCTAACACAGTATTTATAACGTTGAGTAGATAGGTGAATACGTAGTAATCTGGGCACGCACACACATATGTGTATGGAGAAAGAGGAGCGAGGAGATGCAGCAACAGCAGCAGCACGAGGTCTGTGGCGTGCGCGCAGATGCGGAAGACAGAGGAGCGCAAGTTGCTGGTACTACGTGAGGACTTGGACGCAGCGGCAGCGCAGCGAGAGCAGCAGCAGCAGCGTTCTGCGCAAGAGCACCAGCAGCTGGAGCAGCAGCTGGACGAGCTGCGCTGCAACGTGGAGGGTGCGCATGCGGCGGCGCAGCAGCAGCTGCAGCAAGCGCAGCAACAGCTGGCTGCGCGGCAGCAGCATGACGCGCAGCAGCTGCGAGAAGGCCTCACGACGCTGCGGCAACTGCAAATCGACGCCCTCGATGTTAAGTGGAGAATCCTGCATGCGTTCCAAGAGCTCACACAGAAGAAGGAGGACGCTACTGCTGCGCAAGAGCGTGCTCTGCGCAAGCTGCTCACAGGAGCAGAATCAGCAGCAGCTGACATTCCTGAGCTACCGCCGCTGCCTTGAACCTCCTACTCGATCATCAGCAGCTGGGCTTCCACATCTTCAGATCCGCACCATCCGAGGAGAAGCACGTCAAACGCTGCTGGTGCTGCTGCGGCGCTAGTCTGAGCCGGCCAGCTGCTTCTTAGCAGTATCACCTTCCTGCCGCTGCTGCTGCTTCCAATATGGTCACTAACTTCTGCAGCTGCCACCTCTCACCAGCGGCTCTTCCGCAGGCTGCTGCCGAGAACGCACTTGCAACAGCAGCTCCGACAAACCACCACGCGCTGCTGCTGCCTCCGCTCTACCGCACACTGCCAAGCGTCTAGTGCACCCACTACCTATGCACGTAGGTGTATTGACCTATATATATATATATATTACACACGATTGTGTACAGCCTAGCGAAGCCTCTAGATCGCGAGAGACCGGTGCTGGGGCACGCCCAAACGTGTCCTTCTGGTGGATTTTCTTCTGTCCTTCTCTGTAACTTCGTCTTCATGTGTCTGCCCTTCATATATTTGCATGCGTGTGTGTACATACACAGACGGTGGAATGAATCTACCCCGTGGCGAAGACGGAGGCGTGGACTCACACACGCTCTCGCCCTACATAAACACCCGCGACTACGCAGCACCACAGAAAACTAAGGCAGCAGGAAGCGTTCTACGGAGCTGCTGCTTCTTTGTACACACTTTCCTTAGCAACAGATCTTGTTGTAGAAACTGCTCGTCCTTGGGTTCCTCTGCAGTATCACTGAAGAGTGGACACTTCATGTGGCATACTGCAGCAGCACTTTCCATAGCACAGAATCGAAGAGAAAGTTGCTTTGTTACTTACCGAGAGAAAGCACTATAGGATTTCATTGAATTGATGAGCTCAGCGTGAAGTCCAGCAGCGGATACACCAAACAGACACACACACACACATACACGCAAACATACCTACATACGTGTCTCCCTCCTTCTGTATAATACCTGGAGAAGGTTGAGATGTCTGCCACTCCCGCGGGGTACAACCTGCAGGAAGAATACATTTTCTGACCGTCTTGCAATCCCGTACGATCGCTTGACGTCAGACCCCGTACCGACCAGCATGCTGGAACCGACAACACCACTTGTCAAGTCTCTTCACGTGTTGCACATAGACTTCGCGTGTTTGCAGCCACATCTTCTCTCAACGAAGACGATGGAGCGCGTCGCTACAGTGGCTGCTACGTTACGGGAGCATATGTGTGGTGGCGTAGAACGTCAAGCGTTTGAACAGCGACATGCGGCAGACGCCGTTGGCGACTGTAATAATTCAGAATAAACGAGAAGAAAATCTATCGAGCTGTGTTTCTGAAATACTGCTCGACAACAAGGAGACTGTAGATACGGTCAGCTCATCACCATACTATCAGAGGAGAGAGAACAGAGTGAGAGGGGGTAGGAGGGCCGAGAACGAAAAGAGGTCGTGCAGCCTTAATATAAACCAGTAAGCTCTGCATTGGAAGCCCCAACAGCTATCTATATGCAGAAGCAGTAACAACAGAGAGCAGCAGCACCGGCACACTACAGTACTTGCTCCCTGTGTCTTCACGACAGGGAAGCACACGTTTCCGTAAAGAGGGAACGTTGTTGCACACAGGGACTACCAGGGAGCTCCAAAAAGACAAACTCGTGTTTCCCGCTCGCAGGTTCGATGGACAAAACTACGCACTAGTAGGAAAATGAACATGTCCACAATTTCTTGAAAATCCGTAAAGGATTATACCAACACATACACGTAGACATTTCACATTATATATATATATATATCTCCACAGAGAATGTACATATCTATGGATACACGTATACGTGTAATTGCCCACAACAACGTATGTGTATAATGTACTTGAATGTGCATATATATATATGTATATATCTTAGACAAGTACGGCACACACGTATGCATCCGGAGGACTTCTTTGTTCACTAGGTAAATATTAACGAATCCCGTCGAGAAGAGGCGGCTTCGCTCACGTCGACAAAACCAACGGAGATGATCAGAGCAGGCATCTTGGATGTTCTGCGGGCGACACGCAGGCATTTACGACGGACAGTCGTGCACACACAGATCATCGAGGGGCGTACAGGGGGTACAATTAGAAAGATGACACATAAATACGCGAATGTGTAATATAAGTAAAGAAGACGCAGTTGCGAGCATTTGCTTATACGCCAGTCTCTCTATCAAATGATACACGTGTACATATACATCATAGGTACACTCGTAGACAGATGTCGGCGGGAGACGCGTGCGCGTCGCCTTGGACGTACATGCGGGCATGCGCACGGCTGCGTACCCCGTCCTTGGTAATTCTCTCGGTGCTTTCTTTCGTGGTGGTATGGGGACGGAGAAGTCTGCGACCGACGAATATTACGAGAGTAACACTTTGAGATGTTAGTACCGTCAACGCGGCCGTATCTGTTGGTTTGTCCAGAGGTGCCATGGATGTTGCGGAGTGACTGCTGATAATTGGGACCCCTCACAGCAGTCAGGCCACGTAGACACGCATGACCAAAGGAAGGGGGGTATTATTCAAACTGAAGAATACGACACCATTCCAGCTATGTGCACGCGTATACGCATCACACCTATGTGCACCACACACATATGCACGTAGGTGGACGGTGAAGTGCTTCTAATGTACTTGTGGGAAGAGCGGCTTCATTTCGATCCAAGAGGGCAGGAGCAGCAGCAGCGACTCTCCGCTGTTGTTACAGATCTTCGTGTTCTGAGCTCGAAACAAGTATTTCTCGGATCAGCGGCTCCAGCAGTTTGCGCGAGTAGATAGCGTCTATCTGGAGTGGAGACGTAACACACGCGTAAGCACAGCAGATCACACGAAACTTCCACTAACGTAGGTATGCACAGCGTGAACGTGTGTAGCTCTTCGTTTGTCTGTATAACTTGACTGAGGTAGCGAGACGGCCAAAGAGCGAAGAAATGTTGGTCTTTTTCCCTCTATCTATCTATACCTACATATATATATATATATACACAGACACACACAAACGCGGACACCCGCTTATTGTGCATATATATATATATATTTGTACACGCGTATTTATTCATATATTTATATATGAATATGAACATAACAAAGTCTCTACGCATAGCTACAGAAGCACACACGCCTTACACGCATATATATACACATATTATGTAGAGAGAGACGGAGAGAGAGAGATATACCGACTATTTCCCCGAATGTCAGGCAGCAACTAAAGCAGGTCTAGTGAATTGGGAGGCGGACATCTCTGCACACGCTCTAGCCAACATCGAAGATGTTGTGTTGCACAGTCCGTGGAGCGCACGCGGACACAAACGCGGCAGTCCAGAGAGAGAGATGATTCTGTCGACACTTACAGAGAGGAGAAAAAGGAAGAAGAGAAGAAACGAAAACCGAGGCAGGGGCACCGCAGATCCGCAGCAGGCGTACAGGAAAAGACAACGGGTCGTGTGACTTCATTTATGCACTATATATATATATATATATAGATACAGATATATATACATATAGATAGATAGATAGATACATACATACACACGTATTGGTTCAAGTATATTCAAATTCGACGCACAGGTACTGATATACAGAAGTTCTTTCCTTGTGTGGTCGAAACAGAAGCAGATACGGCAATGAGCTCGTACTTCCTGTAACGGCACCAACTCATCAGCACCAAGTCACCAAGGGAGAGAAACATCAATTTTTTCATGCAGTGAAGGAAATATACCGCTTACGCTCTGAAAGAATAAAAATGGCGCCAACTTGTGCTGATTGCATGAAGTGGAGCAGTCAGTGTGCCCCTCTCCTGCCAAATGCCAGCTGCAAGAGGACAGGGTGTCCTCCTCTGTGGCGCCATCCGCTTTACTACCGTTGCTGCTCTTGCTGCTGCTCTGGGTGCTCGCGCCGCTGCTGTGGCAGCAGCCCTTCCAGCTTTGGCAGCTGTGCCTGTCGCTGCTGGGAGCGTCGTCGCTGCTGGTGCTGCTGCTGTTTTGACAGCTGTTGCTGCCGCAGACAGTCTTTTCACCTGCTATGGTGTAACACGAGCAACGTCCAGCGTCGGAGGAATCGGCAGCGCAGCTGGTGGCCCTGCTGTCTGGTCTTCGCAGCGCATGCGTAAACGCACCTGCTGTCGCGACTGGAGAGGCGGGCGAAGAGCGACCGCAGCCGCCATGCGACGCGCAGGCGGCTATTTGCTGCGGAGAACTAGCTTTGACCTTTGCTTGCAAAGAGGCAGCCAGATCTACAGCAGCGACATGCAGCAGGCAGTGCTTCAACAGGACCCGGATGAGCCTCTCAGACAAGGACAGGGCGCTGCTATTCAACGAGAAGAACAGAGAGCAGCTACTGCAAGTAGACTGAGGCAGGCTGCTGTCACGAGCTTGCAGCGCAGGACAGAAAGTAAAACTCTAAACACGTGAACACAAGCAGCAACGCAGCTTCTGCAGGTGCTACGGATATACGCGCTGCCACGAAGCCCTACGCACCTTTATATGTGCATACACACACGCTTACATACATCCATACATACGTGTACATCAACGCACACATACACATGCAGACACACGCGCCTAAACCTATATGCCGATATATATAATTTGACACATACACTTATGCATGCATACACAACCTACACATACACAAACGGAAAAACATATATGTATATATGTGTATGTCTATGTGAATAAGTCTGTTTTTGTTTGCATATCCATGTATATTTATATGTAACAATAGTCATGGGCACGTGTTTGTGTATAAGGCTATATTTACGAATTCTGCAATGCGAGGCAGAAGCCCGAATGTGTGCGACGAAAATACTAAAAAGTTTTCTTTCTGCAAATGACGTGCACCATCCCCATCACTTCCCCAGCCACACACATGTACATGCAGAGCTACGTGACTACTTCTTTAAATATTCTCCAAAACAAAAGCAGACACACAGAGAAACACACACACACACACTCTCATACACATACATACATACATATACATACGCATATATACATACATACACACATGCATACATACATATACGTACATACATATACATACATACATCCATATACCTACGTACATGTACATACATACATACATACCTCCATACATACATACATACATACCTCCATACATACATACATACACACATACATGCATACATACATACATATGCATACAAACATATACATTCATACATCCACACACATACATCCATACACATACATCCATATACATACATCCATATACATACATACATCCATATACATGCATATGCATACATACATATACGTACCTACATCCACAAACATGCACAAATACATATACATACATACATACATACATATACGCACACACATATACATACATACATACGTACACACATACATACACGCATGCATACATAGATGCATACACACATACATACACACACTCACACACAAATACGCATATGCATACAGGCGTAGGTTTCTTCTTTGTGCTTCTTCTAATAGATACTTTCGAAAGAGAAAGGATCAATAACGGTACGTAATATGTGGGCGCTACAAACAAGTGACAGAGCACGTGCGAAGAGCAGTTGGTGGCGTTGCTGCATGCGTTGCAAGAGTCGCTGCGTGCGCGCCACTCTCCTCCTGCGCGCCCTTCCGCACGGCAGCTTATGCGTGCTTGCGCGAGAAACAGAGGAATGCGTTATACAAGAAGGATTACCTTCATCATATGCTTCACAGATATTAGTATATTTAAATATACACATATGCGCATGTCTATATACAAAGAGAAAGAGAAATGGAGGGCAGCACCACCGAAAAGCTAATTTTCCGAGGTGCTCTGACGCTCGTACATACATATATATCGATAGACAGATAGATAAGTAGATACTTATATATATATACGTATATTGAGGGTTAAAACAGAGAAAGGCGCTGACGAAGAAGTATTTACAGGAAGTGCTCTGGGTGAGATTTATTTTTGTACTTCCTCCAGAAGGCAAGACAGACTGACGTGCGTCGATACTGGGTGGATCTGCTTCGCTTCATGGTAGTAGATCAACGCGCATCTCCTTTGCGTGTTACACATGTTCTTGTCTGCGCATACATGCGACGAAGATGCCTCTGCTCAAGTCCGTCGCTACACCCATGCTGTTGATATATTTGTCAGAGACGAAATCAACCAAATTCCGCATTACTAGCGAATTCCTCTGTACAACTGCCTGAGTAGGTCTGTGAGCTTGTGCTATTGCACTACACAAACATCTACATATACATATATATATATATATATGCGGAGATGTACGTGTGCATGTGCGTAGCGTTTGATTATACGTGCACATGTTCCCACAGCGAAAACGCCGGTGGAAATTTCAGCGGTGAATGTCGAAGTGGCTTACGCAGCAGCAGCTTCGTCTGGCTGGCGTCGCCTCCGAGTAGCAGCTGCCGCTGTAGAGGCCCCGCTGCGCACAGGAGAAGGCAGCAGCCGCACGAAGACATGGAGAATCAGCAGCAGGAGAAGCAGAAAGACTCTGCAGCGACAGCAGCAACAGCCTGAAACAAAGGAGCTGCAGCCGACAAAAATTTCAGTGCCCCTAAGCGACTGCCACGGCCGTGGCGCAGCAGTAGCAACACCAGGCAGCAAGACTTAAAGAAGAACCAGCAGCGGCAGCAGGAAGGGAGACAGTCTGCAGCAACCGCAGTAGCACGTCAAAAAAGCAGCTGCGAGGCGGTGCCGCACCAGCAGCACTGCTGCCCCCGTCGCAGCAGTAGCAGCGGCAGCTACACTCCAGCACGAAAAACAAGAACCAGCAGAGGCAGCAAGAATCTTACGGGAGGAAGAAGCGACCGTCTCGCGATAGTGAGAAAGAGCAGCAAACAGATCCAAGCGCCTCTCCTGCATCAGTGCCAGCTGCACCACATCCAGCAGCAACGCAGAATCCCCCACTCCGGGGGCGTGCTGCACAATCCTACCGTAGCAGGAGCTGGATCTCTTCGCAGTTCTACAGTCGCCAACCACGTCTGTACACATGCGTGTCCCGCGCTCTGCCCTATACGCATATATATATATATATATATATATTCATTCATATATTTCCGTTTGTGTAAAGGCATGGAGGCGTGCGTTGGACAAACACGTGTGCAACGTATGTGCGGGGAGGATGCCAGGGGTTCGAGTACATGTAAATATCTTCCACACGCGCACACACATACATCTACGTATATATATATACATACGTATACATGTGTATAAATACATATAAATATATGTATATATACGTACACAAGTATACAGATATATATATATATATATATATATACGTGCATGACACAGGCAGCTGGGTAATGAAATAGCATTGAGAAGCAGAGACGTTTCGGTGCTGCTTTGCATGCGCAGGTGCTAATCCTCTCCTTCTACACGTTTCTGTGACAACAAATACTTTCACTTCAAATTATTTGTTTGCTGCTGCGCACCGAGATTTGCAGCACTCGTCTTCGGCTTCGCTCTGCTTTTCTGTTTCTGACTACGTACATGCATATATGCACATATATATATATCTACCGTTGTCTACTTCGTAGGAGTTTGTGTACTTTCAGTATGTATGCTACATGGATTTCTGCATGTGTCACTACCCGCACACCCCTGCAGAAGCGTAGATCTCGAAACGAAGCAGTCCGTGCCACTTGAACGAACGGAGCACCACCAAATTACAGCTTATATTTACATATATGTACACCCGTGTGCACATATACACACATACATATATATATATATATATGTATATGTGTAAATATATGCATGTATATATATATATATATGTGCACCGGAAGCAGGGTGCCCAGTAGGCAAGAAGACACTTCTTTGAAGCTCTGTCGAATGCACGCACGTCATGGCAACACCAACAACTAAACTGTCCGATGTTTCATGAGCAAATGGAGAAACTTTTAGTGTAGCAGGCTCAAACATGCATGTACATCTCTCTATCTATCTATCTATATATATATATATGCACATAAATATGCAAAGGGACAGACAGATTTACACGCACAGCAACGTTGAGAGATTGGCTGTGGCTACATTTAATGTGAAGACGCGTAAATTCGAAGGTCTACAAACAGACATGATCCAGGGATCCAACGACAAATATACATATATATATATATATATATATATATTTATATAAGTACAGGGAGAGAGACAGAGAGAGAGACCGATTTGCGCGTAAATTGATGCTAAGAAATACTCACATGTCTACGTTTTTTACATGAAGAAATATACACCTCAACGGTCACGCACGCCGTACTGCGTGTTTGTAGAAGTGAGGAACCGAAGAGGAGAGGAAGCGTCTCCTACACGAGTCCACGTGAGTAGCTTTGCAGATTTCCTTTTCTGGCGCCTTAATCATTCACAAGCACATACTCGAATACGTATACGTCATCCTTGTGTATGCGTCGTTGTCTATACAAACTCACACGTATACACATGTATGTATAGATAGATAGACACATGTATGTACTCGGGTAAATAGAATCAGGTCTGCACGTGTAGGCGTAGATACATACGCAGGTATGTGTGTACATATATATATATACATGTATACGCACACGCACACACACGCATACACACAGACACAGACGAAAGACGTATGGGAAAACGGATGGAGACGCAGACCTGGGACGCGCTAACCAGTAATTTTCATGGCAACGACGCCAGTGGCAGTTCATGCAGAAATACGGCTGTCTCTTCTAGCGGCCCGAGCAGAGTCCGTGGACTTGTGCGCTTCGGGATGAATGCCTGTGCGTGTGTGGAACTCCGCAGAGAAGGACAGCTGCTGCACAGCTCCTTCGAGACAAATACACACAAGCCATATCCTTGCAGAGACATACATAGAAATACATATACAGAGCAGGAGACTATATGTACTTATGCTGATATTCCCCGACACATATGCATGCACTACCTACGTAGTACGCATACTCGCGGGTGTACGTCCACTCCTGCTGGACCCGTAGGTAGTCAATTCTTCTACAAAGGGGTTTACGACTGAGAAGCACCAAGTGATGAGATATACGCACACACACACGCACATATTTCTACGTCCTGGTATACATCCCCGCCAAGATACGTGCACACATATCCCGTATACGTGCGTGGATGTGGAAGAACGTTCCACATATACGCACATGTCTATATGTGCAGGTTTGCCTATATAGAGAGACGGAACCGATACACGGAAACACCGAGTAGCAGGTGATGAGATGAGCAAAGAAGCAACAAGTGAGCAACAGCACGTACCACCGCAGCACTTAGACTAACACCGGGTCCAAGGTGATTGCGGGGCAGCATTCCACATTCCGGCGATGGATGTTTTGATTTCCTTCCTGCAGTGTTCGTTGTCACGTCTGTGGCTGCGTCTTGCGCTGCAGCTACGCCTCCTCTGGCACGTGCTGCTGCTTCTGCGTCTCCTCCAACTGCTGCGCCTGCGGCTGTCCGTTCTGCCACTGCGGCTGAGGACGGCGCCAGGCTCAACAGCTCGGAGAGAGGAACGGTCACGGAAGAGAAGCCTAGCTGCAGACCCACAGCCTCAAAGTGCGACACGCGGTGTCTGTACACTGCAGGCAAAAGGTGCTCAAGTGGACACGCATCAGGAAGACGGAAGTAAGAGGAGGTTGCTGTGGAGACCTTGGATAGAGAGGAACGAGTGAAGCATCTTCACTGTAGCTCTCACCACGAGCAGGCCCGCGAAAAAGAAACTAGTGCATGTGGACGCATTCTACGGAAAACGGAGAAGGTGTCCCTGCACACGGACCGGGCCAGCGAAGAGGAGAGCGGCGCTGTACGGACACCGCACGCAGAGAAGAGCACATTGTCTGAACCGTAGAAGCCCGCTAAACAGAGGCAGAGCACGCCATCTGCGCAGACACCGACGACGCCGCCAGGAGCACCTGGACGTGTGCACACTAAAAAAGAAGAAATTTAGGCACAGAAACACTAACCAAAGACGGTTATCCACACAACCAAAACCGTGAAACGAAAGGGACTGCCCCGGTGTACATACACCACAGAGACGACCGCGCGACCCACGGCTTCAGACACCGCAAGAAGCAGCCAAGAGCAAAAAAGCCCCCGCTTTTTAGCAGCGCCCCCCTAGCGACACTTCCTTCCCTTTCGACCTCCACAGCCGCCAGGGGAACTACTTTTGTCTCGTCAATTCTCAGACGGGTTTTTCCGATCTTCGCCTGCCGAGGTCCAGCTGCCCACAAGTGGTGGCGCGTCGAGTGATCGGCGCGTGCAGCAGGTCATGCATGCGTACGCCCCCGCGTATGTCTACGTGTAATAGAACTCCACTACTACGCGACGGGTATTATGTGTGGAAGAGAGAGCAAAAGAAAACGGGAGCAAAGGGACGACACCGCTCCAGGCAAAGAAACGCTCGAGATTCCACAACAACGCTATCCAACCTTGCCAGTGTGGCGACTTATAGGGAATCAGCTGCGGTTGTTGGTGTCGGTTATTTTTGCCTTTGCGTGTACCCGGAGTACAGACTCGCGTTATCGTCAAGCCCTGCGCACTCACCAGAAAACTCGGCTGCCTGTTAAACTCGCACACAGACTCGCATGTATATAGACCACACCACCCACACGTGTTCCTAGACATATTTCTATGTTCACACGAACACATATACGTGTATAACAACGTACCCACATATTGACACACGTATATATATATATATATAAATATAGGCACGCTCGGGTACTCACACATGTATATCTATACCTACGTGCGCACGCTTGTGCACTCATACGCATATATTCACATGGACACTCGCATGCTTGTACACTCATAAGTGACAAATATGTACACACGTATGGACGCACGCTTGTTTCATAGTCATATACGTACACAGCGCAGTGCGAAAGTAAAAAGACACGATGGTTTCGAGACCGAGAAAGTAAACGCATTTCTCGAGAGTGTACCTGCAGCTTCATTCCGCAAGTGTCGCGTCGGTAGCAGAACGTCTTGAAATCAGCGCGAAGGAGTGCAGGCAGCCCCTGCGAGGCAGAACAGTCCGAGAAGGAACAGCAGGAGGAGGGACAAGATATGCAGAATGAATCTGTCTAGTATTCGTTGCTCAGCAGCCGCAGAGAACTCCACAAGTGAGACAGAAAATATCGACGCGAGTTGCGTGCGTGTCCCGCGTCCGTCTCACGTATTGCGGGCCGTCACACGTCTTAGCGAGAAAGGCAGCTACTGACACAGAGACAAAACAGAAGAGAAGGACCGAGAAAGGAGGAGAGCCGGAAATAAAGAGAAGGAGAAAGATAGGGGGAAATAGAAGGAAACGAGACACACAGATAGGGGGGGAAGTCAAAAGGGGAAGAACCGTGGACAGAGGGACAGGCATGCAGACGCATAGGCTACTAAAAGCCACACAGCCGTGTCCCTACGGGTGTACAAGGAGAGATAGATACGCAGATACACCGACTGCTGGTACTAGCGTAAATAGCGGATATTCACTGCTGACGCGTCTTCCAGAGAGAGATAGATAGATCGATATACATTTCCTCGAAACGCTATAGGTGGCGTGCAGAGATAGCATGTAGATAGCCTACACATGGATAGAGAGACTGCAGAGAAACAGCAAGTGTACATTTGTATATATGTGTGTGCGCACGCACAGGGCGTAGCACCGCATCTCTCAGTCTTTGAACGAGGAGGGGAGTAGCAGCTTGCCCACTTACCAGTCGCAGCTGACGAGTCACGTCGTACTGGACGGCGGCGAAGGCAGCAGCAACAGCAGCAGGAGAATTAAAGCCACACGCGTGCATGCGCGCTGCTGCATGGGTCCACAGATATTGCATCGCGTCCTGGTCTCTGCAGCAGCAAGTCAAAGCAAACACACACTGCTGCTACTGCTCTGCTGCTGCTCTGCTGTCCTTTATGTCGCGCACGGCTCGTGAACCGCCGCTGCTTCTTCCCCTCGCGTTTTTGCCGTGGCTGCTGCTAATGCTGCTGACGACGACTCCCGCGTTGCTGCTGCTGCAGCCGCCCTCAGTTCTTCGCTGCCATTGCTGCACTTTCTTCTCCTCCCCTGCTGCTTGCCACTGCTGTGTCGCTTACTCTTTCTTCTTTGCTGCTGCCGCGGCTGCTGTCACTACTTTTTTTTGGTGTGCAACGTCGCAGCTGTCTTGGTGCTGCGCCTGCGAGTTTGTGTGCGTCGCTGCTACTGCTGCTGCTTCTTCTTTCCCGCTTCCCTTCTTTTCTCTTTTGCTGCTGCTCGTGCCTTCCGTGACGCACTGCGACTCGTTCTGTGGTGCTGATTTTGCCGTGGGTATTATTCATCCCCTTCCTGCCGCTACTGCTGCACTTCCTCCTCCATTTCCGCCGCTCTTTTTGTCCTGTCGCCTGCTGTTGCTCCTGTGTAGCTCCCTGCTGTCCAGCGCTTTTTATTCCTTCGCTCTTCCTGTAGCTCCGGCTACAGCATCCTCTCCTGCTGTGCTGCTGCGGTGTTGCTGCTTCGGCAGCAGTTTTCCCACCTGTTTATAGGCTCCTGCTTCGCTTCACGCTTTTCTGCTGCCTCTGCTGCTGCAGGATCTCGTGTGGCCCCGTCCTCAGTTTTCCCTCTTCTTTTCCTTCTTTCATGCTATACTTGCTTGTTCTCTGCTGCTCTTGCTGCTGAATCTCCCGCGGCCGTGCTGGTGTCTCCCTGGCGGCTACCCCTGCTGCTGTATCTTCCTACTGCTTCTCTGCTTCTTCTCCGCAATAGCTGCCGCTGCAGCAGTTCTCACGGTTGCGTCCAGCGTGATCGGAAAAGAAGAGGGTCGCACGCATTTGTATCTGCAGCAACTCACGACACCAGCTCCTTCACAAACAATGCTTCACACACACATAGAAGTTTACATATGAGTAAACATTTATGTATATATACACATATACATACATGTGTTTTATACATATGTAAAAGAGTGTGGACATCCAGATACCAAGACAAGAGTTTTCACGCTACGCTGCTGAATAGTATAACGTGTACTGTACGCGTGACATCATATTACCACGCCTTACCATATTCATAAATTCATACGTATGTATTCATACTCGAATATACATGTATACATACAAATGTACACATATATGCAGACACATAAATACATATATATGTATACACTTACGTATGTATGCGTGCAGACTCAGTCACAAGAAGAAGGGTTTGAGGGCTGCGTTGGCGCGGAATATGACACACACTACACGCTTGGCTCCACAGCGTACCACGTAAGTGAACTTTTAGACGCACCTATACAGACAGAGATGAATTCAGAGACACAGATATGGCTTTCAACGGCTTTTGCTGCAAGACTTAACATGTCCTGCAGGCGTGGTGGCCTCAGGCAGAAACGAGAGAAGCAGGCAGCGCCGTCTTACCTATGACGATGGCGCCTAGCAGTAGCTGCAGCGCGTCCACAGGAAGCGGAGGAGAAGGAAAGCGGGCGACCCCGGCTGCTGCTGCTTCTGCTGCTTGCAGCTGCATCACCTGCACACACGGCGACAGGCAGTGGAGAAGGCACCGCGGTGCGCGCACAAACCCGCCGGACTGGCGAGAGAAAGGACGGAGGAACAAGTGAAGAAGAAGACCAGAACGACGGTGGCACTCGTAAGGCTGCTGCGTACACACTCGCCGACACGCGTCCTGACGTGCAGATACAGACTTATCGCCTGCGTCAGACGACTGCTACATCTGCACATATATATATATATATGTATAGAGAGAGGAAGTGATAGAGACATAGACAGACTCATGAATTGTTGAAGATACACCTGCGTTCTGTCGGTCGGCTTCATAGAAACCTGGACAGCAGTGTATCAGCACATAGGTGGAGGGGGAGCGAATCACTAGTTCGGCGAAATCTACTAGCTAGCTTCTTATCACTCGCTCTTGCAGAAAACGAGATAGGAGCGTAGGTGCCCCTTAAAAGTGAGAAGACTCTGTTAAGACGTCAGAGGGTAGAAGCAGAAACGCGGCGCTTCCAGTTGCCTCATAAGGCGCGACGCAGCTGCTGCAGGTGGACTGCTGCAGGGATACTACGATGCTCGACGCGTTGCTCCAGGCCACATATCTTCACGCCCCGCGCAGAGGTCGCGGCGTAGGCTCAGTCCGACGTGTGCGCGTCTTCAACACACACAGGCGTCTACCTTTATTTCTATCAATATATGGACGACGACCTCTGTATGAATGTATATAAGCATTACGCACATATGTACTCCTTCGAACACAAACGCGGAAGAACACAGGGGTATATATATATATATATATACGTTCGCGTACACGTGTATATGTGTATAGGTGTGCAGGAGTCGGACCGGTGGAGATATGAATTGTCGATAGGTAGCCGGGGGCCAGAGGGACAGCGTCGGTGCAGCAACTCTCTCAATCTGTAGACATACTTGAGGAAGGGAGAGATGCGCATGTATTACGGGAAACGATGTGCAGAAACCCAGAAATGTACCGCAGAGACACAGGGGCCTGGGTCTGAGGGAGAGTATGTAAATACGTGCACATAGGAGAGCAACGCGCACTCTTGGGAAAGCAGCAGCCAGAGACGGGGACGCTGCTGAAGCGCCAAACCTGGTCTGGCGCAATCCGAAGAAGTACTCGTGCAACGAGAGGTGGCTCAACAGCGCATATGAGGCTGCATCACAGGCGTTTACGCACACACGCGATCGCAGCAGCAGCAACACCGTCTCTCTCTCTCTAGGTCTGCATGCGCATTTATGTCACCGCACGGCTGCGCGGGGCTCCCGATCCTCCTACATGACCTCCAGACTCTAATCTCCGTATTTCCGGTATATACTCGAAGCGAGACACACCCACACAGAGGAAGAATGAAAGCTTCTTTCGGTTCCACGAGTGCTCGTGTGTGTGGACACATACATATACATACATATATATATATATATATATTGTAGGGAGAGAGACAGGGTAATGGAGAGGGTGCAGGACATAGATAAGATGAGAGAGAAAGCCCGCGGGAAGAAAAAAGGTGAAGACGTGTCAGTAGTGCATGGACGCACAAGGTGGGTTACGAGAGTCGACGCAGAGCCGATGCAGGGGCCTGAGACGTCTACGGCGAGACACGGCTTCAAAGCCGCCGCAGCTTCCGGAGCGACGGCGTGGTGGTCGACAACTGCCACAACGTTCCCCTGTAGGCTGACACGAAAAGAATGCGAGGAACAGAAAAGCACCGTGTCTGTCGCCTGATCTGGCAGGCGGGCGCACGATGGAGTGTACGTACACCAATGCGCAGAAGGCGTCCGTGCATGTCACTCAACAAGGCCGGCATATGGGCAGGTCGATGTACGCGCCAGCCGGCAGTAGCAACCCTCTACATGCACGAACCCAGAATGACGACCCTTCCTCCTGGACGGCACCTATAATAGGTGTCTACCGACTACTGACTACTTTTGTGTGGGGCTTCTCTTTTTTCCTATATTGTCGGAGGCGGCGGCAGACCCGCGTGGTTCCGCACAGGAGAACTGGTGAGCGGTTCTTGTGAAGAAGAGCCGAAGTCCGTCCGGCCCGCGAAACAAGCAACAGCTGCGGGTGTACGTACAGCAGCACCAGCAGCAAATGTACGTCCACCCCTTCAGCAATACCAGCTGCAAGGGCACGTGACCAGATCGCAGCAGCTGAAATAAGTAGACAGGAGCGGGGAGTAGCTACACCCCAACCCAGTAGCTGTGATAATACCGCCTGCCACTGCAGCCGGTCATCGAAAAGGGCGGCTTTGTGCGAAACAAAAGCTGTGTAGTCCGCAGGGAAAGAGACGAAGCAGCCGTACGTGCCGTCGTGCAGAAGTAGCAGGTGCTCAGGCATTCCTTGAAGCATTAGCGGCGGTACGGATGGCGCATCCCACAACAGCTGCTTTGCACAGATCTCACTCAACAGTGTGTCAGCTGTACGTACACCGGCCCAATACAGAAGGCGTACGCGCGCCGCCTCGAATTACAGCAGCAGCGCATGTGCGTCGTCGTATGCGATAATCACCTGTATGTAGGTACCTTCGTTGAAGGCCTCTGCAAGTACTTCTCAGCCACCAGCCAGGTCAACATATGCTGCCACTACGTCCTCAGACTTGTGTGAGACTAACTGCACGTCCACACAGCGCTACATTCGGCGAGCTGCAAGACTACCCGGCCGAAACTGCGCATGTACGCCACTAGATAACGGCCTTATTATATGCGTAGAAGTGGGTGAACACCCCTTCTATAAAAAGGACCACCTGGACGTGGACCTCAAGAAAAGACAGCACGAACGGCCAAACGTTCCCTAACAGGCAAAGACCCGGCTCAGAAACGTGAACATGGACCCGCGATGAGAGTGTTCGGTGTACGTACACCGCAACACGAACGCGAGACGAGAACCGGCCGTAGCCCTGCAAGAGAAGATCTTCCACAACTCCAAAACTTGCGTCTTTGCAGGACCACCTATTTGAAATGGGAAAGTGAGGTAAAAGTAGAACCTGTGCGTGAAGGTGGGAAAGGAGAGAAAAAGCTAACGCAAGACTTTCGTCCATTCGTAACTCACCCCACAGCCGGTGTTTGGTCGTCGTCGTCGTCCTGGTGTACAGACACCTCTTCACTGCTGCGCCTCGCTAGGCCCTGTGCAGCGCTGCCAACCCCTGCAGGTGGGTCCGTCCTCCTATTTCTACTGCTTCTGCACCCGCATTAGGTGTAGCTACAGTCCACACGTCTTCTCTTACCAAGGCATGCGGAGAAAAGGACTGCTTCGTCCGCCTCACACGCAAAAGTCGCGTTTTAACGTAGACGACAAACCTTTTCAAATAGATAAGAACTGCTGCTGCCTACTTGTCCGCGTGAGGGTCAGCTCTCTACGTATGCGTGCCTCGCCACGTGTATACGCGTGCGCTCTCCCGCACAAGGACAATATGCAGGTCTGCAAGTTTATACGTAGATTCTAGTATATCGTGGTAGTTCCTGGGGTTTTGCCTGCATGGACAACAGAGACTGATATATGACTGACATATGTATATATAAGTGTATCTATACATATATGAAGTCACTACGCTACTGGGTGCTTATACACTTATGCGTCGTAGTTGATCCGGTCTTTTAGTTTCCGCTGCAGCAGGAAATCTCGTGGACATGGGGGAAAACAGCAAACTGGAAAATGTTTCTCGCAGAAAGCAGGCAGCTGTTCCTCACCTCCTTTGCTGAGGAGCGAGGACGTTGTGGTCTACAAGACAAAGCAACACGCCTCGCCGTCCTTCACGCGGCTGCAGCAGCTGCAGCGGCAAAGCATCACCATCAAAGATTCAGATGTGTGTGCACACATATACCTGTATAATTTTTTCAACTATATATACATATCTATACACATACGTGTTGCTTTGCAAAGCAGGCAACAAAGGCAGTTTAACAACAGCTTCTGCAGGGCAGCAAAAGCTGGAGCATTTCGGTGACAGTGTAGCGGCAGCCACAACAGCAGAAACATTGGCAGCAGAAAAGCAGCAGCAGCGGGTCTGCAATAGCCAACGGATGGGCAGTGACGCAGTAGGACGCAACACTGTGAGAAGCAGCAGTCGCCTGGCCGCTCTCCCCATGACACCGACGGCAGCAGCAACTTCAGCGATAGGGGCGGTACTCGAACTGCTACTACTAGTACTAGTAACAGTAGTACTGCAGTAATAGTATTGTAGTAGTCGTAGTAAGAGGAGGGGTCACAGTAGTAGGGCTAGTACTGCAGCAGTAGTAGTAGTGATAGTAGTAGTATTGAGAAAGGGAGACGTACAATGCGAGTCCATGAGAGGCACTGGAAGACTCCGCAGCACAATTTCATCAGGAGAGGTGGCGGTTACTGTGAGGCGGTTGAAAGAAGACACGAAGCACAAGCGAGCACGATGAACACATATAACTGTATATATATGTATATGTACACACTGAGTACGCCATCCGTGTACAGCACATGCATACATATATATATAGATAGATAGATAGATAGCATTTTCACGTGCACGTATACATATACGCACATGCCTGTGTACGTAGTTATGCTACCTGGCCGCTTTTGTACGTTCGCATGTATGTACGTATATATATATATATATATATGTATATATGTGAGTGTGTGTCCATTAGATCTCCATATGCATGCCCTGTAAAGAGAAGCCGTCGCTGTAGCAGCACAGGCAGCTGCAACAGCGGGAGCAGCGGACGAGTGTTGATGGCCGGCAGCAGTGGCGACAGCGTAGACAGTGCTTGTTGACGGCGGCGGCAGCAAAGCACGTGTGTGTGTGTGTGTGTGTGAGTGTTCGTATTTATCTCCCGGTGGCAGCAAGGGAAATCACTTCTCGCACAAGGTGCTGCTAGGAGCGCAGCAGCAACGCAGGAAGACGATTGCTGTGCCAGCAGCGTCGCAGCACCTGCGCCAAGACCCTCAGCAGCAAAACGACAAGACTTCGGCCAGAGAGGAGCAGCTGTGGAACGCAGAACTGCTACAGCAGGAGGACGGACGCTTCAGCGGGGAGAGCACACGCAGAGACAAAAACCAGCCCCTGGCGCCCCCTTGCAGCAGGAGGACGCGCCGAGAACTCGCCACAGGAGCCCAGCAGGCAGATCGTCAACAAGAGAAACGTACGGTTGTGGTAGACGCCGCATCGCGAAACAGCAGGGGCACTCGCGGGGAGATCCCGAGCATCTTTTCGAGCCACCACTCCACCTGCCCCACACGTCAACAAGGCATGCCCAGCACCGCCGAAGCAACAGCAGCAGAGAAGCCAAGTAGGACAACATACGTATTATACATACTCATCAACGAAACTGTAAACTAATTTTGTCCGTCTGGTCACACAACACATACTCCTGTGTACATGTACATGCAAGAAGGAGAAAATGTGAATACACTGGGTGTACACAGAAAAAAGCCACACATGTATATACACATATATACATATATGCATAGAGAGACGCGTAAACACATATATTCGCCCGTAGGAAGAAAAAATAACATCACTCATAAATGTAGCAGTAAAAATGTCAATACATCTACTAGTGTGTAAACGGAGAACGTATCTATACACATATATATATATATATATATATATACACGTATATGCAGAGACGGAGATGCGAATATATATATCCGTGTGTATATGGAAAAGAGTCATACATATATATATATATGCGTCGAGGGAAAGGTAATTGATTTGACTAGGGGTATATAGGGAAAATCCATACACGTTGGGAGACATTTGTTGATCTACCGGCCTCCTACCTACACACACATACACACACGTACGACGTACGGGTGTTACGACCAAGGCGACGGCCCTGCGCGCATGCGGAAAACAGCAGACACGGGGGAATGTAGAGACGACCGAGAAAAGCGGCAGAGATATTACTGCGAAGCTGTGGAGAGTTACTTGAAGCCGCAAAGCAAATTCTGTAGCGCAGCAGTTGATGACTGGGATGAAGCGCGGCCGTAGTTCTTCTCTCATCTTCTTGTTGTGCTCTCCGTCGTCTTCTCCCTGGGCCTGCTGTGTTGCCTCGTCCTCCTGTGGCGTTTCTTGCTGCTGCTCCTGCGCCGCCGTCCGCAGGTGGTCCTGCCACTGTTGTTGCAGTGCTGCGGAGGGGCGCTGCCGCGGCAGGTTCTCCCCGTGACTCGGAGCTGCGAGGCAGCTGAAGCGGCACGCTTCTAGAAGCATCGCATACCCCACAGCGGCAGCGACGCTGTCCTGCGGCAACGCATGTGCATCACAACGGCAGCAACACCACTGCAACTGCATGCTGCTGCCACTGCCTGTGTGCCCCTGCGAGTTCCGTTCCTGCTGCTGCTTTTGCTGCTGCTGCTCACACGTCGCTGGTGCCGCGCGGCTGTCGCTACACTTGCTGCTGCTGTTGCTGCTGCACACACGTCAGCTCCTGCGGCTGCTGATAACATTCCTAGCGCTGCTGCTGCTCCTGCTGACCCATCTGCTGGTGCAGCTCCCTCTTGCACGCCTGCTGCCGCTGCCGCTCCTGCCGCTACCGGAGCTTGTCTGCAGTGACAAGAGCGCTGCTGCTACTGCTCCTGCTACTGGCGCTCCTGCGTCACACTGTCAGTCTTCCTGCGCCAGCGCGCTCCGCCGCTTAAACTGCTTCTGCTCAACTCTAGCTGCATGCAGAAAATAGGCAGCGCTGTTGTTGCGGCTGGCGGGGACGTCCTACTCAAGAGTTTCTGCTGCTGCAGTTTGACTGCAACGGTGGTTGCTGCTGTTGCTCCTCATGCTGTTGCTGCCGCTAATAGGGTGTTCAGAAGCCCTGCTGTTGTGAAGCGAGCGACTGCTGCTGGTGTCCCGACTACGGTTTACGTAAGAACCAGCTGCAGCATCGATACTGCTTCTCTTGCTGCGGCTCTTGAGGCCCTCCGTTCATTTTCCTGAAGGTGCCCTGTTGCTGCCTCTGTCACGCGATGCTGGGAGCTGCTACACTTCTGCTGCTGCATGCGTGTCTGGTCGCCGTAGCTGCCGCTCGTGCCCTGCCGCTGCGACTGCCGCAGCTATCTCTCGCTTGTCCCGAAGACATGCTGCGCTTCCACTGCTGCTGGGGTCCTGCACAGGAACTGATGCTGCCCTGCTGCATGCGGTCTGCTGCTGCAGTGGCTGCTCACGACCTGCTGCTAGCTTCTGTAGCTATTTCTGCTGCTGCTGACACTGTTATCTGTCGCCTCGCCTACCCTGCCTAAGACGTGTCGCCGCTGTGACTTCGGATGGGGTCCCAACGGGCTTATGCGCGGGAGCGCTGCTCTTGCTCGGTTTCCCCACCCCCCCCCTCCCGCTCGAATGCTGCTCTGCTGCAGCTGGACTGTCGCCACGATTCGTTCTTCTGCTCACTGCAGAAACTCGTGCCGGCGTCCTGCTGCTGCCCAGCGTCGCCGGCTAGCCACCATCAGGAGTCATCTGTTGCTGCTGCTAGCGTGGGATGTTCGACGCCGCTGCCGTTCTGCTGTGGTGGCAGGTATCGACGTTTCTCGTCGTGCTGCTGGCAAAGTCTTTACATATCGAAGCTGCTGTACTCGCGTGCAGCGGCGCTGCACTACACGTGTCCCTCACAGTCTAGCCAGTGCCAGTGAGCAGGCTGCTACACCTATCAGACTATGTTGTGCGACCTCCAGGTTCGAGTCTGTAGCTCCTCCTGCTGCTGCTACGCCCATTGCTTCATCCAAACGTCGCTCACCTGCTGTTGCTGCTGCTCTGGTGGCTGCGCACGCGTTCAAGTGAGTGCGCCTGCTAGGAGACTTGTTGTCTTCCCTAGTTGCTGCTGCTTTCCTTCCTTCTTTTCCTCTTTAGCGCCTCCGTCCCAGTGTGGCCTGCCGCTCTTGCTTCCTCTCTTCTTCTTTTAGAAGCGACATCGTCCCTAGCAAACCGCGGCTGCCCCTGCTGCTTTAAAGAGGAGAGTCCCCTTACCAAGTGCTGACGCGAGTGAAGGCGGCATGTGGCTGCTGCTCCGCTCCTGGATGCTGCTGCTGCTGCTTCTGCCACTTGCTGTTGGGTTGCCGCGCCGCTGTGTGGTGGCTGTCCCTCCACTACCAGTTCCCGCTCCTGCTGCCGGTTGCTACGTCAAGCGGCCGCTGCTGCTTCAGCAGGTGCCGCTTGACACTGCTGCTGCCCCTTCTCCTCCTTCCCAGAGCTCCCGCTGCAACCTGCTGCGTCTGCTATCAAACGCTGCCGTGAACACTGCCGCCGATGCTCGTCCCGCCTGTTGCCGCTAGAAGCTCCTGCTGCTTATAGTGGTTGCTGTTCCTGCAGGCTCCTGGGCTTGTTCCCAGCGGCCTCCGCTACTGCAACGCGAAAAGACACCGCTACTGCTGCGGCTACTGGTAGTTTCTGCATGCTACCGTGCTTGCTGCGGGTGGTCTCTACTACTGCACCAGCTTGCTACTGCTGCTGATGGCTGCCACAGCTCCTGCTGCGGACGGTCGCACGTTGCTGCGATGCGACTGCTGCCAACACTAGGCCGTTGCTGCTGCGTACAACTCCCAGCTGTCGTGACACCCGCTTGAGAACCCCGTGCTGCAGCTGCTCCACTACCACTTCGAGCACACTGCATCTGCTGTTGCTGCTGGTAGCGCTTGCATGTTTGCAAGCAGCTGTCCTGGACGCCACTTGTGGGTACAGCTGCTGCCTTTGCTGCTGACGTTCCGATTGCATGTACTTACCAGGTCGGCGCTGACGTTCCCCAACACCAGAACCACGTCCTCTTCAGACCCGACCCCTGCATTAGCCGTTCCATCATCCGCAGCAGGAGTAGCAGCAGCGTCGTCAGGAGCGGCAGCGTCAGCAGCAGCATCGTGGATAGCGCAGTCAGGTGCACTGCGACGGGCAGCAGGGGCAGCCGCACCGGCGTCAGCAGGAGCGTCTGGGCAACGGGCAGACGCGCGAAGGCCAGAAGGAGCGTTGTTCGCCGTCCTGGTCGCATCGGGGTCACCAGGAGCAGCAGCAGCAGCAGCGGCACTGCCAGCAGAAGCAGCAGCATCCGCAGCAGCAACCGCAGCAGCAACAGGAGCACCGGCAACAGCAGCACGAGCACGGGCAGGAGCAGCAGGAGCACCGGCAGCTGCAGCAGGAGCATCGATAGCAGCAACAGGAGCACCCGCTACAGCAACAGGCGCACCCGCTACGCCAACAAGAGTACCGGCCGCAGCAGCAGCAGGAGCACCGGCAGCTGCAGCAGGAGCATCCGAAGCAGCAGCAGCCGCGGCAGCGGCAGCAGCCGCGTCGGCAGCGGCGCGCAAGAAGGCACGAACTGAGCTCAGATACGCGCATGATACCAGCGGCGGATTTTGCGCTGGCTTCTGTCGTTCGTTCTGCTGCTGCACTAGTGACCGCAGCAGCTGCTGCCGGTAGTGTTTCACGCCGCAGCAGGCCGGCAGCTGCTCCCCGTCCAGCGGCTGCGGTGCTGCCTCTTTCCACGTGCGGAGGGTACCGTTGTACGGGGAAAACGCGGACGCCGCTGCTGCTGCTGCTGCCGGTGCTGTAGCTAATGCTGGGGCAGCTGGAAGTGTTGGCGCGGCTGCTGCTTCTTTTTTTTCCTCCTCAGGAGGGGCGTCCGTAAACGAAGAAGAACCGTCATGTCTCTCCTGCTGCTTCACTTCCAGCAGCGACTTCCGCCCTGCCTCGTCCTCTCTCTCTGGCTGCCGCTGCCGCCACTGCAGTCGCTGCTGCTGTTGCTGCTGCTCTTGGTGCAGCCGCTGACGCCGTCGCTGTAGAGCACCACGGAGGTACTCAACTGAGCGAAGTGCTGCAAGCGACCGCATGCACAACACTACTCCTGCAATACGCAGAAGCTTCGGAAGTACCTCTTTACCACGGCAACAGTTTCACTTGTCTACCCAACACATACAAATATACAGATGCATGCAAATTGCCACTCAGGTACCTGTATTCATGTATACAAAGGCGGAAAGAGACAGAGAGAAACAATGAGAGGAAACCCGCGACAGAGTACTTGCCTGGGCCGGATGTAGACGGCTACTAGACGTATCGCCACTAAACGTGGCTTTACTTTCCGCATCCCTACTACAGTCTGTTACAAGTGACTGTATCACACGTGGCTCTACTATACGTAACTCTAGTATACGTGGCTCTAATACATATGGCTCTACACTACCACACATATCTCTACTATACGTATCCCTTCCATACGTGGCTCTACCATACATGTTCCTGCTATACGTGTCCCTATTGTACGTCTCCCCACTACACGTCTCCCTTCAATACGTGGTTCTCCTATGCGTGACTCTAATATACGTGGCTCTACTACACATCTCCCTACTATGCGTGTCCCTTCAATACGTGGTTCTGCTACACGTGTCATACGCGGTTCTACTATACATCTCTCTACTATACAGGTGTTTCCATGTGTGGGTTCCGCGCACACATATGTGCTACTCGTGCTTCTACTGTGCCCCCCTCTCTACCACGCATGTCTTTACTACACGTGTTCCTACTGTACTCCACAGCACGTGACTCTAATATACGTAAATCCACGTAATATACGTGACTCTCATATGCGGAACTCTGTCATACGTGACTGTGACATACGTACCTCCAATATAGACGTGCCTCTAATATACGCGTCTCTAATATGCGTGACTTTAATATACGTGGTCCTAATATACGCCTCCCTACTATACGTGGCTTCACTGCGCCTGACTCTAATAGACGTGACCCTTATATACGTGACTCTACTATACGCGTCCCCACTATGCGTGGCTCTAATATACGTGACTGCACTATACGCGTCCCCACTATGCGTGGCTCTAATGTGACTCTACGATACGCTTCCCTACTATACCTCGCTCTAATGTGCGTGACTCTAATACACGTGACTCCTATATACGTCAACCCACTATACGCGTCCCTACTATATGTGGCTCTAATTTACGTGTCTCCAATATACGTGCCTCCACTACACGTGACTCTAGTGTATGTGACTGTAATATACGTGACTGTTTTACATGCGCGACTGCACTGGATCTGTCATTGTGGTCGTTTTTGTGTGCCGAAGGAGGAAAGGCACTTGAAGAGAAGAAGTTCGATGACGTCGCCTCTACAAACCGCAGCGCTGTGCTTCGTTACAAACACGCAGCAGTTGCAGAGCTCTACACCCTTTCACCGCGGTGTGCAGCACAGAGGGCTGTCGAATCTTCTTCTACGTAGCAGCACTTAGAGTATGCATGCATCTCTCTCTCTGTCCCTCTCTGTGCATATATACGTATATATACATGTGTACGTATATGTATATACGTGTGTGTTTATATGGATATGTAAGGCAGTACGTACGTGTATATATAACGGCATTGTTGTCGTACAGTAATCTCATCCCACTCGCATATATACGTATACCTACATCTATATATATGTATACGCGTATATATATATATGGCAGCTATACATGTGTATATATATTACGGTATTATTGTCATATACGTATTTCATCCCAGTCGCGTCTACACGTATATCTGTATCTATCTATCTTTCTATCTACACATATATATATATATATATATATATATATGTATAGATAGTTTGTATATCTGTGGCCGCTATACATGTATATATCTGACGGTACTGTCGTCCGGTCGCGTACACACATATATCTATATTTGTCTACCTATATCTATGTCTGTATCTACATATATGTATATATATGGATGGCAGCTATACACGCATACATGTAACGGCACTGCTGTCGAATCACTATCTCATCACGGGCGCCTATCGACGAATCCAGCACGGTCCCTCCAAAAGGCGGAGAAATGTGGGGTAGCCTCACAGACATGTCTGCAGCGGAAGATACGGCCACTTCTCTGCAGGCCGGCGACGCTTCTCGTGTGGTCGTGTGTCCTGCCACGTCATTTCTCTGCATGCATGTGCTGCTACGTACTCAAAAAGGCGGACACACAGAGAGAGACGGGGAGAGAGCTGCGTGCATCTGTCTAGGCGCATTTGCTGCTGGGGAGTCGCAGAGACGGAGAACAGCAGCGCAGGAAGACGGAGTGACAGAGGAGCAGACGGGACAACGCGGAAGCGGCGGTGTGGGGCGCTGAGACGCAGGCAGCACAGGCGAAGGAAGTGGGGTGCTGTGGACAGTCTGCTGCTGTCGAGGAACTGCTGTGGTTCGACAAGCGACACCTGCTGCTGCGTGCCGGCTGCTGCGGGTCGGAGTCAGAGAAGAAGAGCAGAGACGACAGCGCAGCAGGCGACACACGGCGCGAAACTACCCGGGAGGAGAGAATCTCAGATACGATCCTCTACACGCTAACAAAGACACTCCTGTACGTGAAATGTTTGTACGCAAATATATATGTATGTGTGTGTACAGGAAAATGGGTAAATACGGAAATATAGGGATGTAGCTACCTAATACACAACAAACATGCCTCCGTGTACGCAGATCCATTGTCGACGTATATCCGTAGTTGACGCGTCACGAACGTATATACGAATACATATACATACATATAGATAGACACACAGATAGATATATAGATAGACGGATATACAGCTAGATATATATTTGTGGATAGGTGTATAGATAGATAGGTCGACGGAGAGGTGCACAGCTATACACAGACACGTTAGTGAGGTGTATGTACACCACGTCTCGTGTTTCACTGACCGAGAACTGCATGGGCAGGGAACTCAGGGATGAAGTCACCAGAAGAAGGTGACTCCATCTTCGTCTATCTCGCCCGTGTACGGTAGGGGAAATGGGGAAAATTGGACTTGTTGCTGCTGATGCAGCTGGTGGCTCTGCCGGTATATGGACGCTGCTGCGACTGCAGTTCCCACTGACGCCCTTGCGCTGCTGCTGCTCGGACCCACTATTTAGCTGCTGCCGCTGCTGCCGCGTACGCTGCAGCTGCAGCGGCTACGCAGGCGCAAGTCCTGTTGTGAGAGGCGTGTTGTTGTTGCTGCTGCGGCGCTCCCTCCGGAACTGCTCCCTTGAGAAGAGTTTCCTACTGAGCGACTGCTATTGTTCTTCAACTGCTGCTGCTGGCGGTCAGCCACGCCTGACGGGACGCTGCACATGCTGCTGGATCTGCCGTTGATGGTTGTTCCACCTGCCGCTGTACATGATTCACGGACTGCGCCTGCTCCAACTGTTGCACGCGGCGACCTGCTGCTGCTATTGCTCTACGTGGTGCTGCTCCTGTACAACGCATGCTTCTGCTGTCTCAGCTACTGGAGGTTCACGAGCCGCGCCTGCTGCTGCTGCTGCCTCGATATCACACGGGGGTCTTCTGCTCTCGCAGCGCCTCTGCAGCAGCCTTTCTCGCTGCTGCTTGAGCTGCAAAAGTCCAGACACCGAAGCGGACGCATCAGACTGCCGCTGCTACTGCTGTTGCTGCCAGTGCTCGGCCAGTTCCTGCCGTGCTTCTTTGTTGCGGGTGCTGGTGC
>KL647291.1:3752689-3809598 GCA_000727475.1 Sarcocystis neurona | reverse complement strand
CTGCTGCTGCTGTTGCTGCTGCTGCTGTTGCTGCTGCTGCTGTTGCTGCTGCTGCTGTTGCTGCTGCTGCTGTTGCTGCTGCTGCTGTTGCTGCTGTTGGCGCACTCAGGGTCCTCAACGTTTGTCGCAGCAGATCCACAGACAGCTGCCGTCGAAGCACAGCAGCCGTTCCGCTGAAATCTACCAGAAATTGTTGTGCAAGCTCAGCGCCGCGCTTAGCTGTTGCAACACAGAAATTTGCATGGAGGTACACATGTACACATCTGCGTACGCTGGTATAGATTTACAGCTTTAGGCGTGGACGTAGGTAGTCGAATACTAGCTAGTAACAGTCAGAGCATCTGGAAGACGCAGCATGCGACTATTCTTGCAAGTGGAGGAGTGGCATGAACACACGTCTACGTGCATGCAGTCGTGGACAGGAATATAGACGACAAACAACGTCAGTCGTTCCCCGACCTCTATTGTCACGCGTGTGTGCGCAGACGCAAAAGCTTCACCCAGTACATGTAACTCCGTGTAAACAGGTGCGCACACACGTGGATTCTGGCAAACACCAGGGCACGTTGTCGGTTGTGTACCTGTGCCCGTGTGCATGCGGGAGGAAGCGATCAGAAACCCGCTTAGCTGTGGGGGTAGGTAGTATATATCTTAGACAAATGGATCAGAGCAGACACGCAATCCTTTGCATATATATACAGACAGGTTTGTCGAGGCGGTTATACTACTCTGAGGGAGCTATCTTCTCTGCAGCATGCGCCATGGGTGAGACGGCCCACGCACCGGGGGCCTCGAGCGCTGGCCTTCGGTGACGGTTATGTCCTGCTGGCGCTGCTTATGTTTGTCGCTGCCTGCGCCGTGTGGAGCGCGCTGTGCTTGCTGCTGCTTCTCCTCCATCTTCTTCTATTCCTGGCGAGGCGACGGTCTCGGCTGCGACTGACCGAGCCGCCCTACCTCGATGGGTTCGACTGCGAGGTCTCCAAGCGGAGCGCCTCTGTGTACGCAGTGCGTGTGCAAGAGCAGCAGCGGCAGCAGGGCCACCGGTTCGGCGGGGCGTTCGGCCGGACAGCCGCTCGCAAGTTATTCCACGACCTTTCAGTAGCTCGCTCAGCATCAAGACGGCTCTCGTGCAACGGAGTAGCATTATCGCTTGTCCAGCGGAGGCGCATAGCAGCAGCAGACGCTGCGTGTAGAATATTACTGCACGTCGATTTAAGTATGCGTCAAGCTGCTGCTGGGGTGCCGGCGCGCTGCCGCTCGTGCTGCTGCTGCGGTGTGCCACCACGGTGCGGGACTGCTGCAGCCGGAGCTCCTAGCTGCTCCTGCGCCTGCCGGCGGTGCTGCAGTTGAGGCGGCTAAAAAAGCGAACGCAGACGGACGAGAGAACAGCATTTGGACCGCAGTCCACACGCAAATCAAGCAGCAGCGTCTCATCTTTCATGTCCCTGTGCTCCCGGTCTACTCCTCGTGTTCTGCTGCTGGTCACGCACGGCCAGGCGGCGGGTCGACTCCCCCGCTGCTCTGGTCACCCGCCCATTGCTGCGTTCGCTCGACAGCAGTAATCAGACACGGCATCCGTGATACGCAGCACCGGCTGTAGCTGCCACTGCTGCCACTCTGCAGTGCTGCGGCGTCCCTGTCGCCGGTGCACCTGCGGCGCCCAGCAGGTACGGCTCCGGTGCCGCCTTTGGCAGTGGCTCCGGCTGCCGTTGCTGGCCAGCATGCGGCGCGGCTCCTCTTAGTATGTGGTAGCGCGTGTTGCGGTCGTCCATTTGTTGCAGTGAGAGAGGAGGTGGTTGTGGTTCTTGCATGCCTTGGCGTTGTTACAGAGATTTAGATGACACGCTCTTCGTGTGATGGCTCTGCGTTGTTGGTGCGTGGCGCGCCCCGCTGCCGCTCCTGCTCGTCGGCCGGTTCTTTTGCAGCATCCCCTTCCCACGTGGTGGTAGCGCTGCTGCAGTACGTGCTACGCTACCAGGACAGGAGGCGGGGCTGACAAACTCGCTGCTGCGGCGGGTGTCCGGCTATTTGCGTTGCGCGTTTGGTGCTCTTTGTCCCGTGCTGCGCGGTGTTGCTGCTGCGCCACAGCCACTGCAGCAAGTCTGCGGCGAGTGCCGCGCAACCCGCCCGGTGGTTCCGACATGGTACCAGCTGCTGCTGCTTCGCTGCCCCCGCGCGCGGATGTATATATGTGGTGGTGGGGCGGGAGCCGCATCGATACAAGCCTGAGAAACCGTCGATCTTAGCCACGTTTCCCCACAAGTTCTTTTCTCTCATTTCTCGTGCCACAGTTCTCTTCCGTGTCTGTTGTCGGTCGTCGTTGGTGGTTTTCCATCCGCTACTGCAGAGGAAACTTTTTCCCTTGAAGACTTTGAGTTTCTTGACTTCGCTCCTTCCGTCGTCAAAATGTTTTACGGTAAGAGAAGGGCAAGGAGTGGCGCTTTTTTCCCGCGCTGCCCTCTTCCCGCTGCGCCTGCGACTGACTGCCGGACTTTCTGCACTTTTGGACAGTCAGAAGGGTTTGCAGATTGCCGCGGTTGCGTCTTCCTTTCTGCGCTTTTCACCGAGCCGCTTTTCTGCCTTTGCTGCTGCAGCAGCCCCTCCGCCGCAGAAGAGATGGACGGCGGCCGCCGATGACTGCCCTCGAGGCCAACTCTCCCTATATGTATGTATATATATAGTAGTAGACGGTGGACAGCCACTGCTACGTCCGCCTCCGCTTTCCCCACGTGCAATGACCGTGCTGGTGCCCCTCCCACTTTTTTGTATTTCTGGTGTGGCTTTTGCTGGGAGGCTGCTGGCTTCTGGCCACTTGAAAAGGATGATCTTCCCCGTCGCAGCCCCGTGACACGCGCCCGCCTCCGTTGCATGCGCACGTTATGTGGGAGAAGGCAGGAGCAACAGCAGAAGGACTACTGACAGGACGTTTTCGTTCATACTATTCCGCATCTACTGCTGCTTCTCGTGGCGATATGCTGCTGCTGCTCGGCCTCCTCGCCGTGCCCATGGCGTTTCGTTGGTGCCGCTGCTGCCAGTGTCGCCCGCAGAATTTACTGCCGCAACTGCTGCAGTGCATGTGTCTGCTGTGCTAGTAGTGATGACCGGAACAGCACGTATGCGTAACTATAGTGCGGACTCGGCGGCGAGGGAGTCCTTGGCGACAAACGTCCCGTATGCTGCTGATGGCGCTGTCCGGCTGCTGCGTTGGTGCTGCAGGCGTTGCGCTCAAGCCCGGCCAGGCCACCACCCTCTCCCCGGAAGACGGCGGAGAAGTTCTGCATCTTTCACAGGCAAGTGACGCAGCATCCGAGCCGCAGCAGCAGCAGCAGCTAGCGCAGCTGGGAGCAGCGACAGCAACAGCACGATCCTCCTTTACAGAAAGTGAAGGAGCAGCGAAGCTGCAGAAGCAGCAGCAGCCGAAACGACGTCGCAGCGACAGCCGTAGCACGGGAACCCGCAGTCGTACACAGCAGCAGCAAGGCGTCGCTGCCGTATTATGCTGGCGGCAGACGTAGGAGTCGCCGTAGCAGAAAAAGCAGCAGCAGCAGCTACCAGTTGGAGCAGGAATATCCAGGCGTCTGAATCAGTTGCAGGAGTAGCCGAATCAAGAGTCAGGGCAACAAAAGCCACACGTCCAGTTAATCTCACTCGTATATGCGTATATCCATATAGACGAAAGCAGTTCGGTATGTGGTACATGTTTTCTGGGCTGCGTTTTATCTAGTTGTTCTGCTCTGCCTGGTCCTTTACACCTGCTGGCACGTCGTCCCGCCCTCGCTGCAGAGCTCCGCATGTGTCTATATACATATACGTAGATATTTACGAATGTGTCTAGATATCTGTATTGCACCAGCGTAGCTGTTTTCATTGCTGCGTGGGGTGCTGCCTGCGTGCGTGTCAAGCGTCCGGTGTCCGTACGTTGACGAGACTACCGCGTCGCCGCAGTTCTTGCCGCCGAGGGGCTTGCTGCTGCGCGCTGAGCTGCTCCGTACGCGACAGTTTTTCAGCTGCTGCTGCACCCCCTTCTGCGCGTTTCTGCGGGCGCTGTAGCGGCCGCGATTGCTTCTTCCCACTGCTGCTCTCTCTGGCTGCTGCTGTCCTTTTCGGCCGCTGTTGCTGCTATTGGTGACACTCTGTGTATGTGTGGCTGCTGCGGGCGTGCGGGGCGGTCTGCTTCTTCTCAGGCCTGCATGCCGCAGCCGAAGGAAGGCGGGAAGGTGTACGTGCAAGTAACGCAGGACGGAAAGAGCTACTACATTTGCATGCTGCAGAAAGATCAACAAGAAAGTCAGCAGCTGGACCTCTTCCTCTCGACGCGTCAGGGCCTTTCTTTGAAGACAGAAGGAGCCAAAAACGAGGTACGAAGAAATTTTATCCACGTAGACACGCACACGCACAGACACGCACCCGCAATAGTGGCAGCAGCTTAGACGTATTACCTGTGCGGCACGTTTACGTTGTAGAGGGGAGAAAACAGGCGTGTAACGCCATATTCAAGTACAACGATGCGCGGACGTCTACGGCTACTAATAATAGATAAGGGGGTGCAAACGTGTGTCCACAGGGAGATCTGCGTAAGGGTCGACGTGAACGTATTTGCAGATTCTAGATACTGGCCGCTCGGCAGCTATTTACAGCAGGAGGACTGAAGAGGGGTCGTGATCTTCAAAAAGGAGGTGTTATTTGGTGCGGCGGAAGAATTGAGAATGTCGTAGTAGGTACTACTAATAGTAGTGGTAAGGCACAAGTTCCACGCTTCTTGTTGGATACTGGTGAAGTGTACGTACACTCCAGTAGTAGGAGGAGGAGTAACGCACAAGTTCCACATTTGGTGTGGGGTACTGGTGAAGTGTACGTACACCCCAACAGGGCAGTCAGGAGAATGCGTGAGCGAGTGTTACTTCTGGGTGACAGCCTTGGGAGAACTCGGTTGACAGAGCTCGTTGCTGCGCATCTTTGTGGAGAGACGTTTGTCGGTCGGTCTTTTTTTAGTCTTCCTGAGTAAATGGATGGGTCCACGGCCAGTGCTTGAAGAGACGAAGGAGGAGGAGGGGGAGAAGACACCGCAGATGCGCGGCCTTTTTACACGTCGTGGGGTGGGTTTTTCTACTCTGCCACCAGCGTTGCGAGTAGAGCGGCAAAGTCCGGTGGAAACGCTGACTAATAACGAAGGGCGTGTGAGTGCGGGGCATCGAGTCGCGCATGCAGTTGTGTCTGTGTGGGGGGATCCCAGTCGCTCGAGGCACGCTGCTGCTGTGTTTTGCGGAGTGTATGTACACCGCAGGTGCACCTGACGGGGTACTTCGAGCCGGCCTCCGAGTTGGTCGACAGCGACGAAGAGGAAAGCGACGAAGAAGAAGTCGCAGGCGAGTTCCTGCAGGCAGATGCAGGAGCGGTCAAACACCACACTCCCAAGGTACTTCATCCACCAGATCTCTACGCCCTTGTGCGGTCTGCTAGCGCGCCCCTATCTTCGTGTATATTTATATATATGGGTGAGACGGGCTCGTGACTGTTTCTCCGTATGTGTAAGTCTGTACACTACGTACAGACAGAGAAAGAGAAAGCCCCAGGGAAACACAGACGTGCTGCCGCGTCTCGCAGACAGACGTGCTGCCGCGTCTCGCACTGGCGGTGGAGCCGCATGCGATCCCCGCCAGACATTTGTAGACAGCGTGAACTTGTGTGTTTGCGTTTCTCAGAGATGGGGGACAGGAGGACTGGTAACGCGAAAAGGAAGAAAAGAAGGAGAAAAGGGGGGACGCTTTTGCCTTTTTTGGCTCTCAGTGGCTCCGCAGGAATTACAGAGAGACACACGCATGCGGGTTTTCTCGTGTGAAGTTGAAAGTGCCGTGTGTGTCTCGCTACGTGTCACCGTCCGATACGCACGTACATCGAGGACCATACACATCACAATATATATTTTCCGTGCCTCCTGTGCATAGAGGTACGGTTGCATCGAGTAGATGTGGAGAAATAGATAGAGAAAGGAACAACGTCGCGATAGGTACAGATCCACCGATACGTACGCATCACACCATTGATGTGCACGTACATATATGTAGGTGGACGTCCCACTATATGCACGTGAGTACGGTGGCCTCACACACCGTGTGTATGTATGTTCATACATGTATAGAGACAGAGGGCACGAGGGAGGAACGGGAATAAAAGTCGCGTGATATAGATATGTAGATAGAGTGTATGTCGCCATACGTAGGCATCACACCATTCATGTATATATATGTGTATGTATAATCGTTGTAGGTACACTCATGTGTCCACACCTACGGGTAAGTCTGTGTATACGTGGTGGGTCGCAACACTTCGGCGAGTCCCGTGTTCTGCAGTCTGCACGTGTCCAGACGGATGTAGGCAGCTGTTTCAACTGCCAGCTCAACTTGCGGCCACAACTAGACGCGGATGTATTTCTTCGATGACAGTCTCAACTTGTGGACTTCCCCGGAGGATGGATGCTTTTTTCAGATACCGCCTCGATTCTGCAGCGTCACATCTGTTCATACGTACCCTGCAGCGAAGCAACGTGTCTTTACTGTGTGGACGTTCGTGCGACCATACGTAAGTCATGGCATATATAGATTCTGCATATACATGTATATATATATATGTGTAGATGTATGTGTACCTGTGTGTTCTTTGTTGAGGAGGTACTGATCTGGTGGGCAGAACTAAACAGCGGTCGTGTGATTGTGTGTGAATGCTTTCCTTAGAAGGGAGGGAAGGTCGAGGACTTGGACGCAGCGGCCGACGAAGACGAAGATGACGACGACGATGATGACGACGACGATGACGACGATGGTACAATTTCTCTTCTCCGTGCCCACATATATATATTCGGAGGCACAGGATATGCAGACGTCTACGCGTATGTATGTATATATGTGTGTACTTGTATATATTTACATATGTATATACATATATATGGTAAATATATACTGTACTGCATTCCTGTACATACGTATGTATATGTGTGTGCGAAATCATAATGTATGCATACGTCTATGCATATATATATATGTACTTACACATATAGATATATATGTGAGTGCATAGTGTGTACGTGCTTAGTGGGATGTGGTGGGTGGTGATGTGGAATAGACTGCGTAGCGTGTTGAGGCAGAAGAAAATTTGAAGAGGAGCAGCTCGAAGAGGAGGGGTAGTCGCGGCTGCATCTAAGGAGGAAGACGCTGTTGCAGACTGCTCTTCTCCCACTTCACCCAGCCCAGACCAACTGGATGCGGCGGAGCACAGGCCTTCCGCCCACTCGTGGAGGCTTGGGGTCGGACTCGTAGCTGCCGCGCGCACGCATATTTTTTCTTATTAGAGAGGCGTCCGTCTTCTGTCCGTCCGGGCGTGTGTAGACGTATCATGTTGCTGCACGTCAATGCATGCGTCTGTGTGTGCCGGCTAATATAGGGACACGTGCACCCCTGCGCACGTTGTCTTTCTTGTAGGGCAGCACGACGTCCCAGGTGTGGTATGGGCTGCATGTAGGGAAGACTCTACTTATGTATACATAGAAGATGACCGTCGTGTAGAACGAACGTTTTTACCCACGCAGCAGCAACTAGGAGGAAAAGTATATACATCTGTGTATGTGTGCGCGTAATCGTTGCGCGTTGGCAGATTCCCACGACTCCACGTACGTATTATACGTACCTATATGTACATATCTATATATGTATGAACGCACACGTTTATATGCATGTGATTTTCGGGGCACGCAAGCAACGCGCGCGTCTGCGAGGTACCACATGCGTAAGGGAAGATAGGCAGGTACGTCCGTGAAGTGCACGTGGGTGTGTCGCTGTGTATATCTCTTATGACGGTATGGAGAAAATGAGAATAAGCGAGAAAGTGAGAAAGGACAGGAAGCGGCGCTGTCTATTTCTCGTGCAAGAGAGAGAAAGTAACAAATGACAGGAAACGAGGGGGGTGGGAAAGGACAGAGAGCTCGTGTCTGTCTGTGCTCCACGTACGTCCGCGTCCGTGAAAACACCTGCGGTCAGAGTACTCCCTGTGCCGGTAGCACCAGTACATGTACGTATACTGTATATATGTGTATGTGTGTATGTGTGTTTATTCGCGTGTATATATATATATATGTGTGTGTATTTATGTGCGTGTGTATATATGCATGTGTATATATATGTACGTGGGTGTATATGTGTGTATGTGCGCACACGCGCCTATACATGGTTGCAAGGTATGAATGTGGGGAGGTCTTCTGTTTCTGTGAGGCGCCTTCGCTGTGTGGAGGTTTTTTCACGTGGAGAGTGTGTTGGTGGATTGTGCGGCGCGCAGACACGTCAAAGTTGAAGGCGCTGACGGAAGGTTTAGACGAAGACGACGACGAAGATGAAGACGAGGACGAAGAGGAGGACGAGGATGAGGAAGAAGACGAGGTTCGTCTGGCGGCCCATCAACGGCGAGGAGCAGAGACAGAGAGCCACAGAGAAGCAGACACAGACAGAGAGAGGAGAAAAGGGAAAAGTGTGTGTAGAGTTGTGTTTGCGTCTGCCCCAGAAATGGCGGGATCGATTCCCGGGTCTCGCCCACGCTGCTGCGGGGAGCGTGCCACACAGGCAGTGTTTGCACCGAGATACACCAGTAGTCGTCGTCGTAGGAGGAGGAGGAAGCGAAGGAAGCGTGTGGAGAGCAAGTGTCATTTACACAGAAGGTCGCACTACGTAGGACACGACACAGGCAGGACGTTCTTCCTGACATATGTGTACTTTTCTGCATTTTCTTCTGTAAGAGTACAGGACACGGAAAATTTGACAGTTGCCGTCGGGGAGCAGAAGCAAAGGCACTGCGGTCTCGTCCCTGGCTCATCTTCCGCTGGGCTGACACACTCTTCTCTTGGCCATGCAGCCACACACACACCCGCTTCACATGACTGTTCCTCCCTCCGTTCGTTCCTAGAGGCACACCGCGTCTCTCGCGATAGTGTATGCAAGGAGTACGTATCTGCGTCTGTAGGCATGGGAGGGCATGTCCCGCTTTGACGAGGAAGCATGGGTCTACACATCTCTTAAAACGTCTGTGTGCTCTATACGCATGTATATATATACACATTAGCGTGTTGGTCTGCACGCAGATATGTACGCTGCTGGTAGATAGGTGTATGAGGGCTGGCAACGGGTGTCAGCATGTGTGTGGCGTGGTCCCACGTGTGTAAGTCGTGTTAGGGAGGCGTGGGGTGGTGGCGCGCTGTCTCGTCTCACGTACGATCACCGGTGTTAACACGTAACGCGCAGCTGCATTGCTTTACACGCCTCCTTTACATAGAGGAGAGAAAGGAAATTGTGGGACGTGCTTCCTCGGTAGTTTTCTCGGGGTTGACCGCAAGAGCTTGTCTGACAGAGGGAGACACAAGTGGACGCATTTTTCTATGTGTAGGTATATATGCATATATATTTCTCGCGCTCTTGGGTACATCCATCTGTTTTTATCTATATATGTGAGGAGGTGTGTTTGTTGTTGTGTGTATATGTGTATGCGCGCAGGTTGGAGCGAACGGCGTAGCAGGGGAGTCGGAGAGCGACGAAGAGGAGGAAGAGGAGGACGAGGACGATGAAGAAGAAGTGCAGCGACCGCCGGCCAGCAGCAACGAGAAGAAGCGGAAGGCGCAGGAAGCGAGCAGCGGGGGAGCAGCAGCTGCTGGAGCAGACGCAGCCAAGAAGAAAGGTACCGTTAAAACGCTGAACAAGCAGGCTGTCCGCGAGAGCCTTGCGCAGAGGCCGCAGCACCGTTACTGCTGGCACGTCGCGCGTCTGGTGCTTCTTCGTGCATTTTATCTGTGCGCGTCTGTATGTGTGTGTATGGGTGTATTGTATATGTATGTATGTGCGTATATGTGTATGTGATATGCAGCACATAGGTGGTGGTGTATTGTATATGTATGTATGTGCGTATATGTGTATGTGAAGTGCAGCACATAGGTGGTGCGCGTGAGTAGGGTTGCGTGCGCCGCTCCTTCGCAGTGGAGGGGCCTGGGAGGCGCCGGGCGATGTTTTTGTATTTGTATGTGGGTGGGTCCTGTGTTCTGGTGGGTAAGGTGGAGGTGTGTACGGGAAGGCGGTGCGTAGGTGTTTGCAGTTTCCTCTGTGTCTCTGTCTCTCCTCTACATTTATTTACATATATATGTGGACATGTATATGTATGACCATGTCCGCGAGACGAGTGTGTGAGACTGTAGACAGGTGTTCCCGTGGAGCGGTACATCTGTGCAGCGTAACTGTCGTAGTTGTGAACTTCAGTGTATCTTTAAAAACTATGTAATACAAATATATATATATATATATGCGTGTGGATGGATATGTGTATTACATGATGCGTATGTATGTGTATGGACTTGCATTTGCGTATTTGTCTGTATGGATGTGTATGTTGGTCTTTTCCGCGTGTGTGCGTCTCGACTGCGGCGGCGGGGCGCTGAAGCTGGCGTGCTGTATGGGGTGTGGGGTGTGACCGCGCAGCGAAGACTGGGCCACAGCCAGGCGGGCAGCAGCAGAAGCAGCAGCAGCAGCAGAAGCAGCAACAGAAGGGGGCGAGCGGGGACGCAGGTGCGTACAAGAACGCTTTGATCGAGTATTTGAAGAAAAATGGAAAAACACCGCTGGCGACGCTGGGACAGAAAGTGAAGAAGCCTGCGGGCGTCTCTGAGAAGATGGCGCAGTTCCTGAAGAACCACGCATCCGTCTTCGAAGTGTCGAATGGAGTCTGCGCGCTTAAGGCCTGAGGAGGTGGTGTGCAGCAACCGCAGCGGCAGTGAAGAAGACAAACAAGAAGACAGTGAATAGAGAGTTGTAGTAGGAGCTGCAGCAGCGAGAGGCAGCGCGGAAACATTTGCGGCGAAGGCGGATGGCAGCAGCAGGGGAGCGGAGGTTACGGAGGAGAAGGTGGGGATGATTAAGATGGTGCTGCAGCTTTTCAGTCGTACTGATCGCAGGCGGCACATGACACGGGCAGCTGCCGCGACAAGGTGGAGGAACAGCCGAAGCAGCCGTAGTGATATGGGAAGACAGTGACAGCAGCAGCCTCGGTTTGTGCCAGCTGCAAGGGGACGTCGCAGCAGCGACAGGAGGACGCGTGGGGGCAGCAGCAGGAGCAGCGAGAGAGAGTTGCGGCTGTTGCTGCAGCACTGGGATCTGCGTGGGGGAAAGAGCGAACAGCGCCGTTTGCAAACAAGAGTAGCGGGGAGAGCAGCAGCGGCAGCAGCATAGATCGAGCACCAACGATTTGTAGCGCTGTGTACGGGACTTTTCTTGAGGAGCAGGAGCAGCAGTGGCGGCAGCAGCGCACGTAATTCATTCCTAGTCACTTGCAGCAGTAACAGTGTTCGAACCCAAGGCAGCCGCGCAGAAGCAGCAATATAGCGGCAGCAGGCGTTCGAGCTCTCGCCAACGAGTGACAGCAGCAGACGCGGTAGGAACAGCCTGGGACTGCAGCTGCTGCTAGAAGAGCAGGAGCAGGAATGACAGCAGATGCCTTGAGCACAAGGTGGGGGGAAATCCGCAGGTGGTACACAGAGGAGCAGGACCAGCAGCAACATCAGCAGGAATTCTCTTCCCGCCCACCTTCCGAGCAGCAGCAGCAAATGTCAAAAAGATGCTCCCCCCGATGTGGGAAATTTTTTCCTCATAACGAAGACACACAGGCCACATACGTAGGAAAAATGTGTGTATTGCTGCATGTATATGTATATGTATATAGAGGATACCCACGGCATACGTACACAGGGGTATCTTTATTCGAAGTCTATCTGTCATATGCGTGTACACGTGTATGGAGAGGAGGAGCACTGCATGTCAGCAGCAGTAGCGTGAAGGCAGGAAGCTGCTTCAAGAGTGCCGTTGTTTTGTGTAGCAGGAAGGCGGCACCAGCAGCGCCGCAGTGGGCTGTGTGCTGCGCGCACGGGGGGGGGTGGGAGGGGGAAGGAGCAGTGTGTGGCAGTCAAGAAGGTATCTGTTTGTCAGTTAGATATGCGTCAATTTTTCATTTGCCTGAACCCATGTGTGTGCACACACGCTCTTCATTTTCTCGCCTCGTGGAGGTTGCAAAGCCGTGAACCAGCAACACCTTGCTAATTTTTAGACCTATTCGTCGTATCTGAAGCAGCTGCGCGTACCACCCAGGACGACAGCAACGGTGCGTCGGCCTCTGCTGTCTCAGATCGCAGCAGCAGCAAAACGCTGCGAAGGTTTGAGAAGAACGGCAAAGTTCCACGTTTATCTTTATAACGTACGGTGCTGCTGTCGAGTTCTCCCTTTCCCCGTCGACGTCACTCTGCGACAGCAGGTGATGTGTGTATCTGCGTCCACGTCGAGAGAGATACGGATCTGTTGTACGCATGAGTGCACTCGTCTGTCATGGTCCATCATAGCGTCGAGGTCTACACACGCAAGAACGTAGACGATTCACAGTTTACGTGAATGCGTGGTGTGCAACCACATGTGCGTACTTACGCCGTATTGATACCTCCTACGTAGGAGGAGGAGGACGCTCACGCGAAGGCGGCCTCTTCACGCAAGCGTACACAGAGGCGCGGTCCCCGAGCGGGCGGAGGACCCTTTTATATCGTCTAAAAGGTGTCGCTGCCATTTAAGGGAGTGCACTGCAGCAGTCACTGGCACTTCTTTTAAGGTTCACGTATCCCTCAGCGAGGGATACGACAAACAGTGAAGAAAGGGCGACACATTTCTGTCGATTCCTGCCGCCATAAATTTGTGATACGCACGCCCGCACACCCGTGGGCAGTCGTGTAGGCACGCAGGGCTGCTCGAAGAGAAAATGCATATAGTTAGGTGTAACATAGCTGTACGTCCGTGACTCGGTACCACATGTACATGGAAATATCTACCAGGGTGTGCACGTGTGGTTCCACGCCTCTTCGTCCTCGGCCGCCGCGGACGCGGAAACATTTCTCAAGCACACCTCTCTGTACGGGGCAGGTAGGATGGACTGCATTTCCTCACCGGATTTAGCAGGGCGTAGTGTTGTTGATAGTACCACAGACGTTGTCCCCGGTTTCGTAGTAAAAAGGACTTACATTTAAAAAATAATCTGAGCATCCCAGGCAGCGCGCGCAGAGGGCGGCTCTGTGGGAGGCAGACTCGATCACGCGCGTGCGTGACAGCTGTCTTTCGACTATACGTCTCCTGGCTTTGTAAGCCAGTTCTCACGCATGCCACACACCTTTCTACGGGTTCCGGCGAATTCGTAGATGCATACCCAAATTACGTACGTGCATGTGTATACTTACATGCAAAGGAACCAGGTGTACACAAATGCACATATGTGTACATAAGCGTATGTTTGGACGCTGCCGCACCCACACAGACGCGTGCGTGATCAAGCCTTGTGCGCATCGTGGATGTAGAGGTGTCGTATAAATACGAGTACGACACCCACATCTCTCATTATATACATATAAATGTAGATGCATGCAGACAATATACAAGTAGATACACATATATGTATATATATAGGCGCGTGTAGACACCTGTAGATGTGAATAAATACAGCATATATACACATGCATTCTCACCACACACTGGCCTTTGAGGACGCCGAGTTTGTCTTGTGTGCACTGCAGCGACAGACAGAGCAAGCGATTGGTTTATCGAAGAATTCTGTGCACACCTGTAGATCTCCTCAACTAGGAGTTGAGTTTACCAATACATAGTTTTGGTAAATATTAGTATGTATACATATATATATATATATATGTATACTTAAGACGTGTGAGCTTTACTGTAGATCTCCTGAACTGCCCGAATAGTTTTACTGTATATATACATGTGTGTATACCAAAGAAGTGTAAGTATTACTATGGACGGGCGTAGGTATATATATATATATATATAGATAGATAGATATAGATAGATAGATAAAGACACACGGTGAACGGCAATAAGTCAGAAATTTTAAGAATGTGCCGTGTGATATCTTTGAAAGAGGACACCTTCTAAGAAGTGAGGGTCGCTCTTTTCAGTCAGGTATACGTACACACCGCACCGACGTGACGGCTGTCTCTTCAAAATCTCGCGCGCAGGAGCTTCAAGACCAGAGACGATATCTGAATTGGAAAGAATTCTACCTATTGCAGAGGACAGCCCTACGCGTGCACTTTTTCAGGTCTATTTTAACAAGCACGCATGCGCGCAATGGGAGACAGACAAGAAACAGCCAGCGAGCTGCTGCAGCAGCCCAGCGCAGAGCGCCCGCTGGCGCAACAGCGGCAACAGCAACACAACGACAGCAGCAGCAGCAGCACTAGGGCAGCAGCAGTACCAGGGCAGCAGCAGCGGCACACGGGTAGCAGCAGCAGCATAACACGGGAGGCGCACCACGACAGCAGGAGGGAAATACGAACACCAACAGGAGCACGCTGCAGCAGGACACGTACGCACGACAGAGCAACGCATCAACAGCAAATGCAGCCGGAGGCAGTCGCACAGGATCAGGCGTAGTAGACTGATGAACGTGTTTCTAGCGGAGACGGCTGCGGCTCGTCTGAAGAGGATTTTTTTTTGACTGAGCGTAGAAGGAGCCTCGCTCTGCACGTTGCTTTTGCAGCTGATGCCTGAGCTTCCTTTTACTTTCTCCCGCCCGCTGCTTCTTCTGTTGATGCTTCTCCTGCTGTCGCTCGGCTGCTGCGCGCATGCGATGCCACTCCGCCGGCCTGCACCAAAACGCGTCACAGAATGTTCACTATTCATTATATATATAAATGTATATATATATATATATTGGTTTATACTCATATATATAGAGAGAGAGGTATACACACCCACAAACACACATACACACACAAACACACAAAGACACAAACACATACACACACACATCTGCATATGTATATATATTATAGGCGGTTCTTTGCTGATCGACGTGTTCAAGTGTGTTCCATATACTTTCAGAGACAGAGTTACACTGCACAGCAGAAACGCTGTTTTCACACGCTTGTACGCTTTCAAAGAATAAAATATGTGTACGTGCAGAGACGTACGTGGCAGAATCAGAAATATACACTGAAAGAATATGTTGCATATATAATATATATGTGCAGCATATATATCCTATATATACATATGTATGCACACGTGTGACACGTATAATAGATATACATGCATATATACATATGCATGTGTATGTGTAGACAAATGTGGGAAAACTAGAAATATATCCTACAGAAGATATATCCCATATAATACATATTTATAGATATACATGTGTATGTATATATATATATACATACGCTGTATTCCATACAATATATATTTCTATGAATATACATATGTATGTATATATGCCCGCGCCATACTACATAGTATTTACATATATGTATACGCTGTATTCCATATATTATATGTATATGAATATACAAATGTATGTATATGTATACACGTCTCTTTACACGTCGTCGAGATGGGTGTGAGTTTTCCTTGCCCACACATTGTCCCCCGTGGTGCTTCTTCTGTTGATCCCGCTGCTGCACCGCCCCACTGCTGTTTCTCGTTACAGGCGTTTCTTTGTGCTGCTGCTGCTGCCGCATTCCTCTGCCGCTCCTGCTCCTCTCCTCTGCTGTTGCTGCTGCTGCTCTATCCGCTGAAGGTCCCTCCTCCTGCTGTTGCAGATGCTCCGGTTCACCGCCGCTGTCGCTCCGGTAGTCTGCGCCTGCCCTGAAAGGGCTTCACGCGTCAGTATGCTGCAGCAAATATTTGTATGCGTGCGCATTTACAGATATATATATATACGTAGTGTGCTGTGATATGGTATTCGTAGCACAGTAGATGATATAGGAGAGCCTGATACACTGTGGTGCAGCCGCATGCTTCGTAGAGAAAGCACAGAGGGGCAGCAGCAGCAGCAGCAGAAACTGAAGAACCGCCTGTCCTTCAACCGCAGGTAGACCCGCAGCTAATGCTCTGCACGCCGCCGCCATACCGTTTCCACCCAAGAGGGTCCTCTGTGGCTCCTGTTGCTTCTCTGACGACTGTATCAAGTGCTGCTGCTACTGTTCTTGCTGCTGCAGAACCCGGACTTGCTGCAAGTGTGCGGTGGGTGTCGTTGCAGTTGCTGCTGCTTTTGCTGTTGTCCTTCACGTTTCTGCTGCTGTCCCTGCTACAGACGCGGTCGCTCCTGCTGTTTGAGTTGTTGCTCTGTTGCACCGGCTGCTGCTACAGCTTCTGTTTCTACGTTTGTTGTAGCTGCTTCTGTTGCTGCTCTTGCCGTCGCTGCCTGCTGCTGGGCTTGCTGCTGAGTTGCCGCGTGACTTCCTCACTTTGGCGCTTTCCAGCCTCCGCGACGTGCTTTACTTTTTCTCCGTTCCTTCGCTTTCTGCTGCTTCTTCTGCATATGCAGAAATCCTCCTGCATGCAGCACTCTACACATAGCTTGTGAATACACGTAGAGCAGCAGCAGTGGAAAAGCGGCAGAAGACGAGCGGCGACAGCAGTGCAGCGAACAGCAGCAGCAGCACTACAGCAGGCGGGAATGAAGAAGTGGCAACAGCACGAGCAACAGAGGCAGCAGAAGAACCAGCAGCCGGAACGGCAGCAACAGCAGCAGCAACAGCAGCAGCAGCGACAGAAGCACAAAACGAAGGAGCAGAAGAAAGAGGCGCACTCTGTATAGGAGCGAAAAAGCAGCCGTAGCACAAGCAGGGGCAGTGCGGAAGCATTAGAAAGAGAGAATATCAGAAGCAGCACTGGCAGAGGGCGGTGCAGTACCAGGAGCAGCAGGTCTCGAGCTGCTGCAGCCTGTCAGCAGCAGCCGACAGCAGCAGCATCAGTCATAGACGCGCAACAATATCACCCACACCAACGCCAGTAACAGATTTGTCCATAGCAACAACGTCGCATATATATATATATAGATAGATAGATATAGATAGATAGATGGAGAGAGATACATATATATAGATATATATATGGGTCGACAGAGTTAAACAGATGGAGAAGAACGCAGGCAAATTCTAGGTGTCGATATACACATAGATGCAGATATATGTGGATAGGTGGATAAATAGGCAAATAGGAGAGAGAGGTGCACAAGGGTAGATAGAGTCGCAGAGACAGACAGGTTGGTAAACAGATAGATATTTATAAAGTCAGATATACACAGATACGAACTCGCATACCAACAGCAGAATTAAGACAGAGAGAGAAAGACGCACACAGGTATGTAGACATAAATAGATACAGATAGATACGCAGGCCGTCACACATACGTAGACGTACTCACTGATACGAACAAGTACGTGTATACATATACGTGTACGTCTCTCAATATATATGCGTATACACATATACATACATGCGTTTAGACATACGCATACATATTTGGGTGTATATATATATATGTATCTGTATATGTATATACACAGGGAGATAGAGAGACGTACGTACACACGTGCGAATTATTATACATAGCTGGTTGAATAAGCGTAAGCACGCAGAACGAGGGAGGTGTAGGAGTCAAAGACGGACCGAGATATAGACAGAGAGGATCAGGAACACATATAGAGAAATAAGCGCATATATATATATGGAAGTCGTTGTGCGTACGTACGTATACGTCCACATACGAGCAGATACACATATAAATGCATATACGTATATATTTGTTGGCGACATGACAGATTCTGTACTCTGCACGAGTAGATGTGGGGACGAGCAGAATCCAAGAAGACTGCCGGAACGTTCACCTTCCTGTGACAGGCAATGAAGTCTGCCGCCCTTCTTGTACTGCGCCTTATCTGTCGAAAGATCTGCAACAGTGACGCCGGCAGCAGCAGCGGTAGCGGCGGCAGCAGCAGCCTCGTCGGTAGGCGCAGCAACGTAATTATCGTCTGCTGCTGCTGCCGACATCCGTTCGACGACTCGCTGAATTGCAGTGGCCAGCACGCGGTCGCCCTTTCGCAGAAGAGAAATCACCAGCCCGGGTGCAGCGCGAACGTCTTTGCCTGGTCGTCCTGCTGCTGCTGCTGATGCACCTCCCGGGGGAACGCGCGCGTCAGAACGGAAGGAAGGGGAAGAGGACGCAGAAGCACACGAAGAGAAAGAGGAGGAGGAGGAAAACGAGAAAGCTGCTGCTGCTGCTGCGGGTGTTGAGGCGGGGATCCGTGAGCAGCCGTTGCTGCCGTTGTCCCCGCTGCCACGGAGACGGCCTGTCCGTCCCGCTCTGCAGGCAAGAAAGCCACGGGGCAATCATCCTCGGGATAACACAAGGAGCAGCCGTTGCATGCGCGTCTTGGTGTGCGTGGAAGAAATTAGCAAGAGGCAATTCGACGACTACCCTCGTCAAACCTAAAGGACTTTGTGTGATGAACAGCAGCAGGCTGCTAAGAAGGCTGCTGCCCCCATAGCTCAGGCAGCAAGTGCCAGCACCTGGACAGGCGCTTGCTCCAACAGACGTAGACACGGCAACATCCGCAGTGCTCCTGTCGACAGCTGCTACGATATATATGTCCAGGTGCGCGCGCGCCACATGTACACTTCTAACACAGTAGGTATGTACGTATGGATTCATGGAGAGTAATACTGAAGGACAACGAGAAGAAGAAAAAGGGGGAGATGGAACGACAGCGAGACAAATTGATAGAACAGTCCTCTGCAGGGACGCGTGCGGAAAGAAACACGCACACGTGTGTGTGTCCATGACTACGTCTGTGTGTATAAATGCGCAGCTGCTGCCCCTAGATACGCATAACCCTCCTGTACTCCCTGTACCTCTAGGACAGCACAATATAATATATATATATATGTAGAGAGAGAGAGATGTAAGCACATATGTATATACGTATAGAGAGATATATATATCTATAAATGTTTATATGTGTCTTTAGATATATAGGAAAAACTGGACGTGGCACGATATAGACATTTGTACATTTGCGCGCAGAAACTGGAAGGAGCAGCAGCGATAAAACATAGAAACAGAAGAGCTGCAGAAAGACAGATTCACATGGTGACAGGAGCGTGACGTCCTGCGCATTCACTCACACACATATTCGTATAGAATTGCCTGTAGATATGTGTTGATAACTATTCAGAAGGAAACTCTTCTACAAAGAAATACATATATATATACGATTTGCACGTAGTTGTGAAGAAGTGAGGAAAGCGTAGAATCACCTGTGAAGGTAGTCTGCAGCAGAAAGAGGAAAGTCGAAAAGAAGAACGGCATCCACAGCGGGGAAGTCCAACCCACGGCTTGCTATGTCAGTACACACGAGAAATTTGCAGGCGTCGCTCTTGAGGAAGCGGTCGAAGTGGAGCCGGCGCGTCTGCCGGGGCATGGCGCCGTGGTAGCACTGCAGCACCAGCAAGAGGAGCGGCACCAAGGGCGGTAGCGATAACAGCAGTAGCAGCAAGACCAGAAGCGTTGACAGCCCGACTGAGAGCAACACCAGGAGCAGCATCGGCAGCAGCACCAGCAACGGCGGGACATCGGCAGAAGAAGCAGCAGCAGCACCAGCAGCAAGAGGGACAGTTACAGCGACAGCAGCACCATCAACAGAAACGGCCACAACATCGGCAGCAGCAACAACGCAGCGCGACAGAAGCCAGACAGCTGCCGCCGCACGGATACCGAAGAAGGAAGGGGGAAAGGGTGAGAAACACCAGGGACACTAACAGTCCAGCAGCAGCTCTAGACGCGGGGTTGAGAACTACTCGCACGTAGCAGCGAGTGCGTTCTGCAGTACTGGGGGAATCGTCTCAACACATACACACGCCGCGCAGCTGCGGCAGTAGCTGAGGGCCAATAAAGCAAGCTATTGAGAAGACGGCAGCAAAGACAAGCGACGCCTTTTGCTTCCTCTCCTCCTTCCGTTCCCTGGTCGCCCCTTTCTTCCTCGACTTCTTCTTTGTACATAGACACACGGACGCAGGCACACCTCTTCCCAGGCTTGTAGAGTGTCCTGCGGAGCTAAGTGCCTCGTAGCGTGCACATCGCCAGAGATGCAGAGACACAGCCACGCGCACGTGATGGGGAATTCAGGTGGTACCTCCCCAACACGTGTTAGGAAAGTAGAGACACACCTGCGTGATTAATCGTGAGAACCTAAGACAGAAAAGTATGTGTGTATGTGCCTATGTGTCTAGGTGTGTGTGTCGCGGCGCAGAAAGGTGTGCAAGGCAGCACCTTGTCGCAGCAGCTGTGCAGACACCTCCCGGGCGTTTCTCTGCTGCAGCCCACCTGCAGCGCTAGCGAAGAGACAGACTGCTTCTGTCTCTTCTTGTCCTTTCTATCAGTACTCCCATGCTTTGATATACATCTAGGCTTGTCTGCGTATATATGTGAATATTTCTACATGTGTGTATGTAAGGAGGTGTATGTATGACTGTCCTGATGTATTTGTTTGTACATCTATCTGTAGAGGTGTCCACACAGACATGTATGGATAGATATAGAAACGCGTGTACGCGTACAAATTTGTGAGCCTATGCAGATATATGTGGATACGTATTTGAGTAGAGACAGACACATACGTGGAAGTACAGATACGTATAGATTGATAGATGTGTGCACATACATTGATATAGATAGGTATAAAGAGACAGATGTATTGCAGAAGTCGTACACGTAGAGACGCAGAGACAGACTGCTAGAAGGACTGAGGGGAACCTCTTACGACGGCAGTCGGGCGCTGCTGCTGCCTTTTGGGTCTCGCCTTCTTCATTTCCGCTGCCAGAACTTCATTGATGAGGTGCTCGCAGGCTCTGCACGCGCTGACCGAGTTTGTGAACACCACCACTTTCTTTGCGAGCTGCAGCTGTCTGTGCGTGAGCAGCAGCTCTTTCAGCACATCCACTTTGTCTCTATTCATCAGGTCGATCATCTCGTGCTGCAGTGCTGCCGGGGGCATGTGCAGTCCCGGGAGCTGCACGATGTCCAGTGCCTCCACGGCGGCTGCTGCTCCTGTCCGTTTCTGCTGCTCCTGCAGCTCTGGCTCCTGGCGCTGCGGCTGCCGTTGCGTCTGCCACTCCTGCCGCAGCAGCAGCTGCCCGAGACTGTGGCGCAGACTGCCCAAAGCCGTAGCTGCGGTCGCAATCACAAAGGGAGGCAGGTGCTGCTGTCCCAGCTGATGATCCTCTCGGTGCTGCTGCGTCTGCTCTGCCCTGTGTTGCTGCTGTGGGTGGTGTGCAGCGCGCGTCTTTGGCGAGGGCCTGTTCTGTTGTTGCTGCTGCTGTTGAAAGAGGAGGAGACGCTGGATAGCTGCAACTTCTTCGCAAAATGTCTTGGAAGTGAGCAGCAGATCTGCTTCGTCAAGGACGAGAACCTGCAGCTGTGTCAGCCGCAGCACGTTCCACTGCATCAGCTTTAACACACGCCCAGGCGTCCCTATAATCACATCGACGCTGCTGCTGCTCCCCTGCAGCTGACTTCTCTGTTGTCCGAGACCGGCTCCTCCTGACAACGACAGTACGGCGAGACGAGTATCGAACGCCTCGCCTGCTGTTGTCGCTGGCGCCGCTGCTAGCGCTTCTGGCATCCGTGCGGTCCCTGCTGGCGTTGTTGCTGCTGCTGGTGCTGCTGCTGCTCCTCCTCCTGCTGTTGGTGGGAGAGCTGCAGGGGGGGACGCGGCAGCAACGGCAGACGCAGCGGTTGGAGCAGCAGACACAGCTGCGTCAAACGGAGCTCGGAAGCTGTGAGCAGCAGCAGACGCAGCAGCGTGTAGTGCGGCAGCAGCAGCAGCAACAGCGGCAGAAGAAGCAGGGCCACCAGTAGAGGAGGGAGGAGAGGCACCGGAGGGAGGAGAGACACCGAAGAGAGGAGAAGCAGCTGCAGCACCTGTCCACGGATGCGACAACTTCTTCAACACGCCGGTTATCTGTTCACACAGTTCCCACGTAGGCGCGAGAATCAAGGCGCGCGGTGCGGCTGCGCCGTGCCGCTGGAAGCGCTGCAGCAAGGCCCGCTGCTGTTCTTCCACCTCCTCTTCCGCCTCGAAAAAGTGCCGCTGGTGCTTCCCGGCCTGCCCCGGCAGCTGCAGCTGCTGTTCTCTCTGTGGAGGGCGCGGCTGCAACTGCTGCTGTCCTTCCTCCTGCGCCTCCTCGTCACGCGCACTGCTTTCTGGCTGCTGCTGGCTTTTCCGTCGCTGCTGCGGGCTTCTCTGGCTCTGCTGTTCCTGCTCTTTTAAGAAGTGCAGGAGGGGTAGCAAGTACGCAAGAGTCTTGCCAGTGCCCGTCTGAGCGGCGACCAGCACCCCGCGCTTTTCTTGTCGCTGCCGCGTGCGTTGGTGCCTCTGCTGTTGCTGCAGCAAGCGCCGCTGCAGCAGCAGCAGCAGACGTGGTACTGCTGCTGCTTGAACAGCAGATGGACGCGCCTCTCCACCCAGCACACGTGTGGCTGCAGCAGCAGCTGCTGGCGAGAGCCCCAGTGCCGCAAAAGCAACAAAAGAAGGGCTGTTCAACAGCAGAGTTGCAGCAGCCGCAGCGGTTGCACCAGGAGCAGCCCTGGCGGCAGAACAACGACCGACCGCAGCAGCACCACCAGCAGGTCCGCTAGTAACTGTATCAGTCGCACGCCACCCAGAAGTAGCAGCAGGAGCTAGACCAGCGGCGGCAGCGTCTCGTGGTGCGTCCGCAGCAGCAATCCTGTCAGAAGCAGCAACAGCAGGCGTACCGTCGCCTTCTATCGCTGCGCTAGCAGGAGCACTCCTTGCAGAACAAGCAGCATCTCTTGCAACAGCGGCACCCGCATCCTGTTCAGCAGCGGGGGCAGCAGGCGTTCGACTCCCAGCAGCACCAGCAACTCCGGCGGTGTCAGCAACAACGCAAGCAGCAGCAGCAGCCGCAGCAGCCCTGTCAACAGCGGTAGCTCCCGAAACAGCAGCAGGGACGGGCACAGCGCGAGGAGTAACAGCCACAGGAGAGAAAGACGGGGAAGAAGACGACAAAGAAGAGGAGGGAGGAGAACAAAAGGTGGTCTGTGGAGCTGCATATGGCGAGGACACGCTGATTTTTCTGCTGCTGCTGTGCGAATTCACGCTCGCTCCTTGCTTATCAAGCGACGCTGCTGCGGCTGCATCGGCTAAAACAGCAGCGGCACCGGTACCTTCGCCTGACGTTCCTAGTGCCGAACAGGTGGACTGCTGCTGCCGCTCTTCTCGCTGTTGCTGCTGAGGTCTCGGCTGCTGCTCCGGTGTTGCTGGCTGGTCCTGTTGCTGCGCATATCCTGCGAGCTGCTGCTGCAGCCCGCACCGCTCCTGAAGCCACACGCCAGGCTGCCAGCTGCCACGCTTTTCAGACAGTTGCTTCTGCAGCAGCTGTCTCATCTCCTGTCCCTGCTCCAGGGGCTGTTCCAGCTGCTGCCCCTGTTGCAGAGGCTGTTCCAGCTGCTGCCCCTGCTGCAGCGGCCGTTGCTGCTGACGGGAGTTCTGCCGCGATTGCCGCTTCTGCTGCTTCTGCTGCTGGTTACAGGAGTGACTATGCTGCAGCTGTCGCTGCTGTTCAGAAGGCTCCTCGAGTTGCGGCACTGCTCTTGTTGGGTTGCCGTCACTCACACGCCCTCTCTCCAGGTGTACCTCTCCTTCCACCATCACGTACTTTTTCTCGTGCTGCTGCTGTCGTTGTTGCTCTTGTGCCACTTGCTGCTGCTGTGGATAATGGGTCGGGCATCCTGCGGGTGAATAGCGTCCTTCTTGTTTGGTTGCTGCCGCAGCTGATCCGTCAAGCAGCTGCCTCTGTTTTTTTACAGCTGCCTCAGCTCTCTTCATTTTCTCCATTATATATCTGCTGCCAGTCAGGAGCGAGAGGAGTGGCTGCTTCTCTACACTTGGCTTCAGCTGCGTAAAACCAGCGCCGCGATCCCCAGCTGCTGCTGCAGCAAGACGTGGCAGCACATCGGCAGACGTCTCGCCTGCGCGTTGCTCTACAATCTTGTCAGAGTCCTCCTCCCAAGTTGCAGCCCAGCGAAAGTGCTGCTGTTGCTGCAGCTTCTTCTGCTTCTCTTTCTGCTGCAGCGGCGGCTGTTTATGCGGCTTCCGCTGCTGCTGCTGCGCCCCTGCCTGCTGCTGCTGCGCCCCTGCCTGCTGCAGCTGCTTCTTCTCCCCCAGCTGCGCCTCCTCCCGCAGTGACTGCTGCCGCTGCTTCTCCTTCTGGCTTCCCACCTGCCGGCTCTCCTGTCGCTGCCGCCGCCGCTGCTCCGCCATCGCCTCTTGATCTCCGTCCTCCTCAGCGCGAAGTCGGGCCAGCAGCAGCGAGTACGCCTCTCGCAGCTCCCTCCACGAGAGCTGCTGCAGCAGGTCGCGACTGTCCCGAAGAAACGCGGGCAGCAAATGGGCATTTGCTTTGCTGCTCAAGACTGTTCGCAGGCTATTTACCCCCATTTCACATGCATCTCCTGCGAGCAACTGCATTTCTTCCGGCAGCATTCCTTCCATTTCAAGCCGATCAGCAAAGCCCAGTCCCTCGTCTTCCCCCTCCGCTTCTTCCTCTGTCCCTCCTCCTCCTCCTTGCTGCTCGCGGTCGCCGTTCTCCTGCCGTTCTCCTGCTCCTGCGGTGGTTTCCACGCCCCCCCGTCTTTCACCTGCTGCTGCTGCTGCGTCGGCTTCTGCTGTTTCGCCGGCTTCTGTCGCTGCGTCGGCTTCTGCTGTTGCGTCGGCTTCTGCTGCTGCGCCGGCTTCTGCTGCTGCTGGTGTCAACACGCTTCGCCCTGTGTCACTCAAGGCAGCTTCTGACATTCCGCAGTCTGCTTCAGGTCCACCCGGCACTACCAGACGACTCTGGCCGTCCCCCCCAACATTCACTGCTGCTTCTCGCTCTCTGCGAGGACTGCCCATAGCCGTGTCTGCTGCTGCGCGTCCTCCTCCTCCTCTCCCTCCCCCTCCTCCCTCTGTTAACGCTCTCTCTGCTCCGTCTGCTGGTACTCGAGCTCTGAGGACGGCCTCCGCTGCTGTCTTTGCTACTGCGTCTGCTGTTGCACCTCTTGCTGCCTCTGTCGACGCGTCTGCTGCTCTAACTGGTGCTGCGCCTGCTGCTGGATCTGCTGTTCCACCTGCTGTTGCATTCGCTGCCACTGCCTTCCTTCCGAATATGTGTTCTCCACGTTCCAGCCTCAGCAGCTGCTGCGTTTGTAAGTCGGCTACGTCTACCTCTTCTGCCAGCGCAGGCTGCGCGACACCCTGGTGGCCTCGCGCAGTTCCTGTCTCACCTGGCGCTGCTGCTGCTTTCTCTCCTGCGTCTGCTGCTGCCCCGTCCGCGCGTGCCGCTTCACGCGCAGCCGCTTCGCCTGCGTCCCCTTGTAACTCACGTCCCTGTTTCTGTCGTCCTTCATTCGCAGCTCCTCTCTCTCCTGCCGCTGCTGCTGCTTTCCCTGCTGCTGTTGTGGCCGCTGCTGCTTCTGCTGCAGGATGAAGGCATGCCTTCACGCCGTAGATGCCCCTGCCCGCTTCTCGAGCAATACGACCGAGGGACAGCTCATCAAAACTCGTGCTGCAGCCGGTGGGCCAGGGAGACAAGGGCTGCAAGTTCGATAGGGACACCTCATCTCCGCTGCTGTTCCTGTTGCTGCTGCGGCTGCCGCTGTTGTTGCTCCTCTCGTTACCGCTTCTGCTGTTGCTGCTACTGTCCCTCGTGTCTTTGAAGCAGATGCAGCTCGAGCTCGTGCCGCTACCGTCACTGTCACTGCCTCCGCTGCTTCGCAGGTTGCTGCCGCTGTCGCTGCGGCTCCAAGTGTGGCCAGTGCTGTCGCTGCTCCTGCTGCTGCTGTCAGGCTTTGTCGCAGGCCCACGGCTCCTTCGCTCACCATCAGACCCTGAGGTGCCAGCTTTGCCATCGTCTGCGCCTGCTGCAAAAAGTCTTGCTGCTTCATCGACTGGAAGTTCTGTTGCTGCTGCGTCTCCTAGCGTCTGCTGCTCGCGCCAGTCTTCGCCTCGTTTCGCTGCATTCAGTGGCCTTCTACAAGTTTCTCTCTTCTTCCGTTTTTCCATCCATACCTGCTTGTTCGCTGCTGACTTCTGCTCCTCCCCCTGGTGCTGCTGCTGCGGCTCTTCCTGCTGCTGCTTTGCTTGTCGCTGCTCTCCTCCCTTCTGCGGCTGCTTTGCTTCTTGCAGCTCAAGTGCGGCTTGCTGCTGCTGCTTCTGTTGCTGCTGTGCTGGCTGCTGGTCCTGCGGTGGCTGCTGACGCCCTTTGAGGCACCACTTCTGCACGAAAGCTCGTCTGGCGACAGCCCACCGCTTCAGTCTCTGCGTCAGCAACGGGTCAGCGGGGGTGTACGTACACTGCAACATGCGTGCCGTGGCCAGCCCGACAAGGTCCCGCAGCTGCTCCGTTGATGCAGCAGTGGGCGCGTTAAGAAAATCATCTACAGGTAAACTGACGAGAAAACCGCTGAGCTGCTGCAACGTTTCGATTAGTTCATAACGAGGAGTGCCATACGAAGGCGCAATTTCTTCCCGGCGCTGCAGCAGCTGGTGCAACGGCACAGCAGCAGCTGCCGCAGCCAGTCGGTGCTGCCGACTCGCCTCCCGCTCCGCAGCTATTGCTGCCTGCCAGTGGACCGGCTCCTCTGCTTCCTTCTCTCCGTCATCCTCTGCTACGTCTGCAGTTGTCTCAGCTGCCGCCTCTGCCCCAGCATCTGCCGCTGGAGCAACTTCTCCTGCTGCTGTTTTTCTCGTTTCTTCTGCTTCTCCTTCAGCGACCTTCTGCTGAGTTGCACCTGCTTTTGCTGTTGCTTCTACGTTGGTCGGCGCCGCTGCGTCTGCTCCCGTCACTGCTGTTCCTGCTCCTGGTCCTGCTGCTTCTGCTGCTGCTTCTTCTGCTTCCGCTTCTGCTTCTTCTGCTGCGCCTCCCGCTTCGACTTCTGCTGCTGCTTCTTCTGCTTCTGATTCTCTGCGGTCGAGACGGTCGGCGTGCAGCAGCACTAGCTGTAGAATGCGACGCAGATCCGCGTCGCCGTAGATAGACAAGTCATCAAAGAGCGACGATGAAAAGCTGGCTTCTGGAAGCACTGGCAAGTCCACATCTGCGTCAATACCTGCTTCTGCTCCAAGTCCGTCCCCGCCTCCTGCTGCTGCTGCCTGTACAGCGCACTTCTCCAAGTATGCGACTTGCACACCCACCCAACTCTGCTGCTGCGTGGAACGCTCTTCTCCAAAGTGTTGCGAATCCGGCTGCTGCTGCGCCTCCCGCTGCTGCTCCTCGTGCTGTGGTGTGTCCTGCTGCTGCTCCTTGTGATGTGGGGAGTCCCGCTGCTGCTCCCGCGTCTTCTCCTCCTCGTGAACTTGTTTGTGCTTCCACTGCTGCGCCGCTTGCTGTTGCGCGAATGGCTGCTGCCCAAATTGCTGCTGTTGCTGTGGCACCTTCGGCTGCTGCTGCTGTTCTTGCAGCATTGTGCCCTGGGCAAGCATGCGTTGCTGCTGCTCAGTCACGAAGTCTTCCTCGACGTACCGGAAGACATGGGGCAGGTTGTCGCGGAAATCTTGCAGCAGCACTTCTAGATTCTCGCGTGGCAGCTCTTCTGCTCGCCGCAACAGATAAGCCAGATCTGCCGCTTCCCCACCTTCTTCCTCCTGCTGTTGTTCTTCTCTTTTCTGTTCTACACCACTCGCTGCTGCATTCATTTCAACTGCTGCTGCTCCGCTCCTGAGTAATCCTGCAGCAGTCTCGACAGTCCTCCCACTTGCTTCAGCTGAGACTGCATCTCCATCCCTTGCTGCTGCCGCGGGCGCTTCTCCTTCAGTTGGTGCTGTTCCCGCCTCTTCTGATTCTTCCGCTGCGGCTGCTGCGTCTGTTGCTGCTGCTGCCGCTGCCGCTGGTGAGGAAGACGGAGAAATTTCGTGTAGGTGGTCCACTCGAGCTCCAGCACCGCCGCCCATGTCGTCGCTTTCCCCTCCCGTCCTGCGGCTCCGGCAGCTGCTACTGCTGCCGCTGCTGCTGCTGCCTCTGCTGCAGCTGCCCCTGCTGCTGCTGCCCCTGCTGCTGCTGCCCCTGCTGCTGCTGCCCCTGCTGCTGCTGCCCCGGCCGCTGCTGCTGTTGAAGAAGGTGCTACTGTCAGCGTTGCTGTCGCATCTGCGCTTCCCACTGAGAATCCATCTGCCACTGCTGCTGCTGAGGTTCCGGCGAATGTTCCTGCGCCCCCTCCTGCTGTTAATACTGCTGTTACCGGTGTTGCTGTGCTTCCCCTTGTCAGAGCTAACGCCACAGCTGCGCCTGCGGGTCATGGAACTTGGGTTCGTGAGGCTAGTGTAAATGCTGGTACTGCTGACCCTACGATTGGCGGTGACGCTGTTGATACTGCGGCTGCAGGTGCCGTTGCTGCAACTGCTGCAGCGGGAAGCATCCCTGCCTCCTCCTTCTCGCAAAGTGCTCCCCCCACCGACACCCCGTGCCCAGCTGCTGTTTCTGTTGCTGCTACGCTTGCTGCTGCTGTTCCTGCTGCTGCTGCTTTCCACAGGACTGGTCTGTCGATTGCTCCTGGTTAGGCCGACGTGCGTCCTCCTCTCACTCCTGCTGCTGTGGCCTGAGTAGCCTGCCAGACAAGAGACAAACGCAGCAGCAGCAGCAGGCCAAGAAGCATCTTCCGGTAAATAAGCGGAAGCAGCAGAAAGCGCAGACTTCGAGCCCTGCAGCGCAGGACGTGGAAGTGGAGCAACAGGAGGAGGAGAGGCAGCAGCCGGGGAGGAAGAAGACCCGCCCGTAGTCGATGAATTCGCCACCCCACCATGTGAAGCCGTTGCAGCAGCAGCAGCGGGATAAAGAGAGCTGCGCAGCAGACTGGGCGCAAAAGAAGCAGCAGAAGGAAGACAGCTCGGGAAGGCGGAAGGCAGCACCCCACAAGCGGCTGCACCATGGCGGCGGCGCTGCTGGTTCAGTCCCGAACGTGAAGTCGCCCTGGCAGTAGTAGCGGCAGCAGCAGCGCCGCTTCTCGATGGTAGCGGGGTAGTCGAGGCCGAAGAAGAAGGCAAGGAAGGACGAGACGCGTCGTGCTCTCCAGACGAGGTACGACGCATGGACAAAGCAGCAGCGACTATCTTTGTGACGGTAACCTGTGGAACAGCACCTGCAGTAGCGGCAGCAGCAGAGCGGCTGTATTCATGTGGCGGTTGTGTGAAAGACGCATCCACTGCTGCAGCAGCGTCAATGGTGTTGCTGGGCAGCGAAGCGATAACGGCAGCAGCGGCAGCGGAAGGTCTTCGTAAAGCAAATCCCGCGGCAGCAGGTGGGAGGTCAGCGGCAGCAGCGTCTGACAGCGCAAACGGGGACGAAGTCGCGAAGACACACGCGAGTTGCCGCGCCCGAGGAGCTGCTGCAGGGACAGCAGCAGCAGCAGAAAGAAAATGCGAAAGGACGCGTGTCTGACACCAGCACGGCAGCAGAGTGCTCGAACAGCCACAGATGTTGTTCCTAGGACTACGAGTTGGATATGTCTTGCTGCTGTTAGTGTCTTGAGCCCAAGACACAGAAGTGGCGCTGCAGCCACCCCTGGCAGATAAAGGCAGCAGCAGTTTGCCTCTGTTAAGGCTGTTCCCTATGCTGCAGCAGCTGGTGCAGCGGACGTGGGTCCTGGGAGGGTTGCTGCTGGTGCCGCAGTGGCTGCTGCCTTGATGCTCGAGAAAAGTTGTGGAGCCGCTGGCGCAGACCCCTCCTGAGCTGCTCACGCTGGTGCGTCCGCTGCTGTTGCTGCCGTCGGCAGTCGAGCTGTTGCGTCGAGGTCGCTGCCGTGCGGAGAGAAAAGCAGCGACAGCTGCAACAGCTTCACTCGAGCAAAGCGTGGAGTCTCGCCCGGGGGTCCCAGTACAAGCAGCACTCGAGTGCAGAAGTCTTGTGGCAGCAGCAGCAGGGCTGGGCAATCTTTGCGTACCCCCTGCTTGTTGCTGGGGTGGCTGCTGCTGTCCTTGCGTCCGCCTTTGCTGTTCCTGCTGTTGCACCTGTTGTTGGTGCTGCTGCCGCCATTTGTGCTGCTGCTGATGCCGCTGCAGCATGTAGACCCGCTCCGACTGATGCAGGAGCCCTTGCTGCTGTTCCTGCTGCTCTCGTTGCTGCTCTTGCCACTTCTCTGGCTGCCGCCTGTGGCACTGCCGACGTCGCAGCAGGTGTTGTTGCTGTTGTTGTTGTTGCTGTCTCCACTGCGGATGCGGTCGCTGACAAAGCCACTGCCTCTTCAGCGTCGGGGCTTGCTGCAGCGGCAGCGGCGCGTTGCTCTTCGCCGCTTCATTCTCGCAGAGACGGAAGAAGCTCAGGTCATTGTTCTTTCCGCTGCTGCGGCTGTGACTGCTGCTGCAGCTGCGGGCCGAGAGAAGCAGAGGAGACGAGAGCAGCACGACGCAGAGAAATACCAGGAACGGCAGCAGGGAAGCTGCTACAGTGCTCCTGCTACTTGCAGTGTTACCTTCTGCTGTAAGGCGAGCAGAAGAAAGAAGCAATTTCCGTTTCAAAAGAAGGGTCGTCGCTATTGTTACGACTACTGTTGCTTCGGCTGCTCCTGCTGCTGCTTCTGCTGCTGCTCGTGCTGCTGCTGTTGATTTGGGAAGGCGGCGCCGGCGAGGCTGCCGCATGCCGCGAAGAGCAGCGCACCCCACGGGGCAACAAGTAGCAGCAGCGGCAGCAGAACGGGTGGCATCTACGCGATGATCAGTGGCAGTAGACGGTGGCGCCAGGAGCAAGAAACGTGCGAAGGGCGACGACCAAATGCAGCAGCAGTAGCACCAGCGGGCCCGCAGAACAACAGGAGCAGCAAGAGGGGGAGTAAGACATCGCAGTGCAAGGGTCGCAGAGTAGCGTACATAACAGCAGCAGCAGCAACAGCGACAGGACGGGAGGGTAGTATGCGAAGAAGGAACGCAACCCCGGCAGCAGCTGTCTTGGAAAACAGTAGTAGCAGCGCTTGGAGACGCGGACAGAACACCAGCAGCAAAAGAAATGAGAAGAACCACCAGCGGCAGCAGCAGCTGTGACAGCAGCAGCAGACGAAAATATTTACAGGAAGGAAAGGCAACGGCAGCAGCGGTAGCATCAGCAGAGGGCAGCAGCAAGGAATGGGGACGAAGCCGCCGCAGCGATGGCACACGCAACAGCAGCTACAGCATAGGAAAGCGGCAAAAAGACGGGCAATGGCAAAAGCAGGCGGCAAATGGCAACACAGGCATTAGATCCCGTGTATGTACACCACAGGCTCAACGGAGTTGAAAGTTGGGAGACGGACGATGGGGGAGGAGAGAAAGGCGAAGATACGGGAAAGGCAGACGCGAGGATCGACTGGGGCACAGTGCTGAAGCGGTGAAGTCTTTCTCTTACACCTACGCTGGAGAATAACAACTTACACGTATATTTGCGTAGATACGTAAATATGACGGAAATATACACTTGAAGCATATCCACACAGAGTGACTGGCAGAGACAAAAAATGTGCACGGCTGGGCATGTACGGAAGTTTCTGGAGGACCAAAACTGAAATGTAGAAACGAAGAAGACGATATTCTGCAGTTACGTGTGGGCCCAGGAGGCTCTCAAAATTGTGAGAGTTACGCACGGCAACACATTAAGAACGGAAATGTACCTATATATATACGTGTATACATATGTATATGTACATATATGCTTTTACACATAAAAATATATATATACATATATGTACAGAAACACATATATATATATATATAATCGTACTTAGCAGCATGCGAGTATTATACAGAGGTACATGAAGTAGAAGACGCAGCCACTCTCAAAGCTACGATACAACGGTAGGGGCTTTGAAGCATACACATAAGCTCGAAAGAGGAGAGAAGGCACTGCACATACAAACGTTATTTGTGACACGGACAAGGAGAGGTATATATACGTGGAGGCGCACATTCACTCACGTACACCTCCACGTACTTTGACTTACAACCGAGCACACACTGTTTGTGTGCGTCTGTGGATATTTATATGTATTTGTGTGGAAAATGTTTACATGTCCCGTGGCGATGCTGTCTTGTTCGCTTCATCCGTGTGGAACGGCAGAACGGTGCAGGCGGCCGCGATACATCCCCGCTCGTTACGCATATACGCCGTTGTGCGGGTTTTACGGTTGTGTTCTCCTATAGATGCAAATATATGTGTGTAGCTAGGTGCTACGGCACGTGTAGCACCACAGAGACGTAGAAAGTACGAATGCGAGCGGATTAAGTTCAATCGGGGGTACGTATGCTGCTTTTCTCCACATTCGAAGCGAGAGATTTAGACAGAGGACGCTTGTCGATACACTGGTGAACACACATACAGTAGAAGACGCAGATACGTGCGGAATTTTTCTGTCGTGTGCACGGCGTGGTGTGTGTGCTTCTGTCTGGCTGTGTGGCGACTGGCACAGCACGAGGTCTATGCGGCTGAGGACAGACAAAAGCGAAGTAGCACGCGGATGAAGTGGGTACCGAGAGACGCTACCGACGGAGAGCGCTAGACACGTGGAAGGGGCAGCGGAAAAGAACCAGACACGTCTTTCTCCCAGTTGTAAAAAACCGAAAGGGAGAATGGGGAGAGAAGAGGAAAGATTAGGGCATACTTTGTTACGAGAGTTGTAGACGCTTGTTGTTGCATGCGGGAGTTAGCATGCGGCCGAGGAGTTGTGGCCCTACGATAGCTACGGCCCTCAGGTACGACGCTGCAATCGATTTTCAACAGAGGTACTGCGCACAGGAGCAGGGCGTGCCCAAAAGAGGACTGATGAGGACCAACGCGAGAAAGAAGGAAGATCCTACGCAGCGATCCACGCAGCATTCGGAATTGCGCCTACTACTGTGAACTGTGGAAAGGGAAATTTTTTTCTTCCTACTTTAGCTTGAATACATGCGCGTACGTGTGCATGGAAAGCTGTAGGTATACGCGCATACATGTACGTGTATACAGCAGTGTAAACGCATATATATCTGTATACGTATGTATGTACCTTTTGTGAATATGTGTGTGTGCATTCATACGTGTATGTATACGTGTGTGCATGTACGTATGGATCTGCGTATGTACCGTTGCGCGTGCGTGTGTCGGCTGTATGTGTGTGTGTACACAGAATAGATGCGTATACGTGTGCATATATGTTTGCGCATAAGTATGGATGTATGTGTCTATGTACTTATGTACTTATGTGTGTCGACGGATGCGCACGCGTATATATGTGTAGGCCAATGCAAGTATACGTTTGTCTCAGTGCGTATGAAGTTCAGTGAGTACGTACGAGTGGAAGGACGCGTAGCTACGTGTGACTGCGCAGTGGTAGATATTCGTGGGATACACCTGCAATATATATACGCCTATTCCCACATGTGTAGCAAAACCTGTGCTCAAGTCGTGACAGACATGTCTTTTACGCATGTATTTACATGTATACGCGTGTACGTGTTTGGCCAGTGAAACAATATCGACCACGAGTCCACGGCAATTGAACTGTTCATGCGCGCTTACAATTTGTCTAAGATACACGTTGCTTTTTCACACTGCTGGAAACTAAACCTCTCATATTACGAAGTGAATCCAAGCCCACGCATCCAGAATCGTTCGAAATTCATGCCTTCATCTCCCCCGCTTTTTCGCCTAAGTTCTCTGTGACTGCTTCCCCCTTTTTTGACTATTCGTGGCTTCGAGGACGTTTGCGTGGGTGGATACGTCGTCATCACTCTGTGGTTTTATGAGCTGCAGATAAATATGCAGAAGCTGGCTCAACGGTGGCTGTGAATAGCATACAAGATGTGGGAGATGAGCAGGCTGAAGAATGTTAGCGGCACACAAGCACCTCCAGAAAGACTGAGGTTAACGAGGTAGTGAGACGAAATTGGTAACAAAAACCCGTAGACCCAGATCCAAACGGACACACTCTATCTTCCCCGCTAATTCAACGCACGTGAGTAAACACTAATCGGTAATATGCGCGTTGCATTATGTGTGTGTAGGTGTACAGTTTCACGTATGTGTACACGCTTAAAAAAATGTCTCTGTAGTAGCACGGTTACACGTGTGTGTGTGTGCGTCTGTGTGTGTGTGTGTGTCTGTCTGTCTGTTTGTCTGTCTGTCTGCCTCTCTGGCTGTCTGCCTCTCTGTGTGCACGTCTTCTTTCGTAGCTTCTTCCGCCCTTCCACCTCCCGCCCCTGAGTGCCACACGCGTCCACAACTTGAGATGGCGTGTGCACAGCCACAAGAGTGGAACAATTTTTTTTCAAGTCGCAAACGTAGTTAGCCATTCAGAGCGCGTGCACACAGATATGTATCTACGCATACCTGCAGGGCATGTCGCGATACAAAGTTGCACCTCTGGCGCGGCTTCAATCGTACATCCCAGGTGGAGACTCTGGACGGTCACCCGCCCAAACTCGCAAAATATGTCGCCCGCCACCTCATAGACAAACCCTTTTTGTGGATCTGTGTCGTTTCCGCACATAAGTGGCTACTTCTGATACTCAGAAACTGGAATCCCTCGTGAGTCGTGGTCTTTTGAAAGCGGCGGAAGATTTATTGCGCCCGTTCTAGTCCGTGAAGCTATTTGTGCAGAGCCTATCGCGAAGGCAATGCAACAAAAGTCTACTGGTACTCAAACCTGCGCAGAAGCCGTCAGCTATGTATAAGCATATGTGCGTCAAGTTTTCCCTATTTAGCTCTGCGGCTGCACGGATTCTTTTGGTTGGGTTTCTGAGGGTGTCTACTTCGGTATGAACAGGTGTATAGCTTACCCCACGTATTTTTGCACACGCCTGTGTGGGCATGAAGACGGCTACTTGCCTAGCCATTGACGTTTGAATTGACCACACACTGGAGCTAAGTTGGACGTGAGCTTCGCTCCAAGCGGAAGCATGAAGGCAGTGAATACCACGAAGTGGAGGAAAGCGAGATCGGGAGTCTTTGCGAAAGAATAAACAATGGTCTCACGGTTTGAATAAAGGAGCAACGAAAGTGCTGTGCATAGCGTGTGTGGTTACGAGGACGCTGTGTAATCAAGGGAAGAAGTTTCCGCTACACTGAAAGCTCAGACTGCCTGACATGTTCTACACCAGGATACACAAAACTTGTAATTGCAACGTAAGTGCGTATGCATTGTTTAGAACATTTGTACTTTTACAGATAAGTGGAGAGATTGATGGACAACCATGTGTACGAGTGTATCGTTGTCCGTTCGAGGACGCGCATCCGTTCAATTAGCATTGTATACTACTACTAAGTACCACAGGATTTGTACAGTTATATAAGTTTCGCATGTTGAGAAAAAATTGCGGACAGCGGGATTTTTTTTTCCATTTTTCCTCATGTACGAGGATCTGTGAAGAGAGAGAGATAGACGATGTAGATCAACCACGTATTTAACTAATTTAGAGCGAGAAACGAGCACGCGTACTGCTCTAATGCCAGCTCACCCATAGCGTTCTCAATTACGGTGCTCACTCTACCCTAGTGGATTGGCTGTGCTTGTGCTTTCCGTTGTGTTTACGTACACCAACAGAGACTGGTTGTAGGCCACCCGCTTTCTTGCGTTCTTGTTCCCATTTGACAAGTTCATGGGACGCATCCTCCTCGCGCCATCCTTCTGCGTTATGAGTCACACACGCACACTGGGTGTCTGGGTGTACCTCGACAATATTTTGCAGTTTGTAACGAATGTGGCTGTCTTGCAGTTCATCCTCGTGAGTCACCCGTAGGTGCTACGGACGTCTACAACTTAGTGGACGACCTCGAACGTATTCACATTGAAACAACTGCCCCACGACCCCGATGTACCGCATACAGAGTCTACAGTCTCTAAAGCTTGCTTGTGGTGCGTAAGCTCTCTATATCAACGTTTCATAACAAAAAACGCCGCAACGACTACACACATATTCATATGCATACGTATTCTCTTAAACATTCATATTGGAGTCTGTATGCATGGATCCCCCTGAGCATGCACACCAAAAGTCTGTGTGTATAGGCGTACATGCACAAGGGTGAATCTGGACGGGGACTCCTAGAATAGAGACGACCACGAGAAGAGCAGGACTATATTCTTCATTCGTGTGCTTGCTTGGGTGAACCGAAAGTGGGGAATGTGTCATAGCATTACTCGACTGATTATGCCTCAACTACATTTGGCACAATTTAGTTAAACGCTTAAAAATCGTACCTGGGGGTACGGCGATATACTATTGGCTCGTTTACAACGCCATCACTGCATGTTACCATTTAGCAATGTTACACACTGCTACACCATTTGTACACTCAGGCTGCATTCTGGTCGTGCCCGCAGTCTGCAGAGCATCCTACGTGACTCCGCTTAACGGCTTCAAGCTGTGGTCAAACCATTATTCTTGTGCACTTACGCATGCGCATATCGCTGTTATGTCTGCTTGTGTCAATGCACAAGTGTGTGTGCCGCGCATGCCTTTACGTATGCGCATACACATGCGTAGGTAAAGTGTATACGAAATCATACACGTGTCCGCGCCCCACTCGTGTATTTCTACGAAAGGGGAAGGCATAGATCGATGCCCTAGTCATTTTGTGCCTTCGTATGTGAACCAGGTCATCTGCGAATGCCTCTCTAGCGGTAAGCACGTCTACCCTTTGTATATGTCTATAGAGATAAACATTTCCGGAGACCTACACACACATACATAGATGTATTTCCATGGATATAACTAATTACATATACGTCCGTAGACCCTTAGATGTGCGCGTGTGTCTGAAGACCCTTTTTTGAAGCGTTCGCTCTTCCCGCTATCTACCTCCGACTCTCTCAGTGGAGATGCGTGAAAGTTACGACATACCCACACGTACGCATCAAACTACTACACAGGAAAGGGTACACACACTTTAGACACAGAAGCCTCGACACATACACGTACAAAGTGCAGTAGTTCACGGAACCAGTGTAGGTACTCGTACGTCAATACCCAAATGCCGTAAAGGCCACAGTGCTTTCGGACTGTAGGCGTACATGCGGGTATACCTAATGACGACGCGTAGACTGATGTTGTTCGATGAATATATTTGTACAGGTGGACGGACGCATACAGGTAGATGATACATATACGTTCACATATTCATTCAAATGTATATTTCCACTGCTGTTGCAGGAATACGAAGGAAAGCATCCCACTACGCCTCTCTCTTTTATCCGGTACACATAATTATTCCCTCTTTGTCATTATCAGAGATTCTCCTGCCTTCGGTTCCACCGTCTCAAGTCACGTTCGGCAAATGTGCACATGTTCGCCTGCCTCATCTGGCCTTGTCTTGACCCTCCCTTGGGTCTTCCTCTACTTGTGCTTCCACGCAAAGCACTACTTAATCTTCGCCTCCTCCCTTCACTGCCCGCAGCTTAATATGACGTCGCTGCTTCTTGTATCCCTCCTGCAGGCTTAGTCGAAATGAATGCCGCGCCTATCTCTTTTCAAGATTCGGTCTTGCCCGTGGTACAGTTCTTCTACGAGGGGACATCGCAGATCTTGTGTTCGAGTGCGTGCACGAGGCGCGGCGTTGCCGTGGTAGCGCTGAAAATCAATTTACCCTTTAGAGCATTCGTATTCAATTGCGGCCTCCATGCGCCGGCCTCTGCTACCGTCTGATCGGGGGGCTTGGACCAAATGGATATGCGGTTTCTTCACTACTGCTGCTCCTAACGGCTCCCTGTCGGTTAACGGTCGCTTTACTTTGTAATCCTATTTGGGAACAGCTCCACCAGGCTTTGGTGTGGTTGGAGGCCACTGAACTAAGGGAGGAGGACCTGGACAGACGGAGATGGAGCGATTTTTGCAGCGTCTGAGCTCGTGTGGAGCTACACGTCTCCATGCGTAACTTACCAGTATTTGAAAGACTTCCAATGCATGACTGCTGTGCCCATTATTGTGTCTCTCCGTAGCTGTGAAACCAGAGAGCGAAACATACCTTAGCTTATCCTGAAAGCGTATGATCCCCATAATCGAGGGTGACACGAAACGACATATTCGTACGTGGGTGTACACGTGACGTAAGCTCTTCGGGGTTTCTCTTTAGTAGCATAGGGTACGTCCATAGATGCAGAACAGCACCTACCGAAGTTCAGGAACGATGCGCTACCAGGTAGGAACTCGAGAGCATGATGAAATTTACGCATGAAGGAACGATAGCTGCCACTGTGTGCATAGTGGAATGGTCTTCCCTACACGTGCAACTCTAATACAGCGATGCGGTGGCAGAGTGAAATGCGTACGAGACGAAGGGGCTCCCTATTTCGGGAACGAAAAACACTTAAGTTCGCTTCCTTAAGCGAAGGTCCAAAATCGCTGTCACCCGTACGTGTACACGAGAAGCCGGAGAAATCGGTGTTCTATTCGAGCAAGTATGCAGCAGGACGTAAATCTTAGAACTGGTCGAAAAGGTAACGACGTGTAGTGCTCTGTGAACGTTTATAAAGACCCAAACCATTCTGGTAGCTGGATGATAGTCCCACGTGGAACACGCATGCCCACACTTGCACAAAAAAAGTGAGCTTCTTTTTACTTTGTGGATGTGAACAGAGCTTCACAACATTGGTGTCTAACGTCTCGGCTGTAATTGTGGCGCGGAAGTGGAACGTGCTTCAAAATGTGTCGTCGCGTCTTGGATCGTAGCGCATCGGGATAAAAAGCGTGTTACTAAGCAGTTCGGAATTGATTTTGTAGCCCACACGGCAAAATTCTATATTCATGAGCCCGTTCTTATGTCCTATTTACTAGACACTTGAAAACCTATGTCTGTCAGCTCTGCAAGAGACATACGCGGATCGCAGAATGTGTCCATAAATTGAGTGTGCAAATATTCCCACGCAAATACTTGACTTTTTGGAGGAACTGCACGCATTCTTGCTGTCTGTTGTTGTAAGATGGGCTGTTTAGCCATAAGGTGACACGGTATATCATCGTGCACGTAAGTCTCAAGTTCTATGTGCGGCTTTGTTCTGATAGAGGAAGGACACTGCCTTACGTGTACGGCATATGCAGCACACCGACTGGGCGTGGGTATAGCTGCCGTGTATGTTTCATTTATATAAACCACAGTCTCTCCAAATTAGCTTTCATTCGGAAGGGTGAACAGGCCTCTCTGCACTAAATAGACAGGCGTTGTTTCGTTGCATAGTTTGTAACGCACAGGTTCGCGCGGTTCTGCATTCCACCTGAATGAGCGCAATGCACATCACGTTTTTCCAAACGTGTGCCTGTCGCCTTCTTCTCCCAGCGTGTGCACAAAGGGGGGAAAGTGCTATGCATGTACGACGCCACTGTAGTTCGTGTTTTCAAAGAGATTACGTTCCCCAACACATGCGTAGCGACATACGAGATCCACGAAGTACGTAAATACTCGAGTACGTGCGAGTGTATACACGTCGGTAGATATTCACTCATTCAGTACGACACGGAAATGCCTTAACATGTTCATGCGTGATGTGTCGTCCTCGTTCGTGTCTCTAAACGCGACATCTAAATCCGGCTACGGTGCCTACTAATGATTCCGCGTTAACTGCGCCTGAGGGGTTTTCCTTCTGCTTTGGATGTAAATATCGAAACATCTGTATCGGGGAAATATAAGCGTATTCGACCAGCACAACCTAAGTTAACACATGCCCAAGCGGCAGGGTTCTGTTTCTTGTGTCGATGCACACAACGGCATCCTCTTCCGCACAGGGTCGAGTGTATGCCACTTGGGACATAGATCTGCTTCACAGTTCCTTCCCGTCCTCCTTTTTTCAAGTGCTACAGGCTCTGCAATGCAGCACTGGAGAAGGCAAGTGCTTTGTGGTTTGCTTGCGTGATGTTCTGCAGATTTACGAGAAGACGTCTCCACGCCTTCACTGTCGCCACGTGTGATCCACAGTGCAACGTCGCTACGCGCAATCCATGGTAAGCAGTATCGGAGAAAAGGGAAGAACAGACACCGGGCAATCGCAGCGACACACGTGCCGATCGGAGAAGGGACGTGGAAGAGCGGTCGTGGGGATGCAATTATGGTTAAAACAGTTCGATGTAGATCGTCTTACCTTTAAAAGCGCTTAAGTACAGTAGGCCACATTCTACAGGCGTATTCAAGCTGCATGATTTTGCCGATGGTACGTCTCTTTTGCCGTTGATTTACAGAATGGCAACTATAGTGTGCGTAAATAGCTGTATGTTACGGGAGTGTAGAACAGGTCTCCCCGCTCGCAAGTTACCGGCGGCGAGGCAGAGCAGGCAGATCTCAAAAGCGCGGCCGTCGTAGTCCGTCCTCTCGTGACTGCAGTCAAGATACGGATGCACTTCAACTCTTCCTGGAAGACGTGTTTTCCAGTACAAGCATCTCTCTGTCGGTTCTGCTGTATTCGTAGCGGTGTCCCTACCACCCTGGAATACGCCACTGTGCTTCGGCGGCGGTAGTGAACTGCAGAGGGTGTACGCGTTGTCTTTGTTGCACTCTTATGTTCTGCAGAACGGTTCGAGGAAGTGTTCTCCTTTGTTCTGGGAAATAAATGTCGATTATTAGCGAAGCGTGCAGCAAAAGCTGATATAGGGCACAAACAAGCGCTGAAAACAAATTGCATACGCTGTTCTGCGTCACGTCTGCCATGTAAGCACGTTTCTCGATGAAATCACCAACGCAGAGAACCCAGTAAAACCTTCGCATAGGACTGTGATAACTGAAGACGTACTCAACGAAGAGGTACGTTTCAAAAAACAAAGGTGTGTGGGTAGCTGGAGTTGGACGCGGGTACGTCTTTCCTCATGTGTGTCCTTGGCCGTTTCACTTAGATAATAAGAGGTTCGTCGATGTGTGTCGTAGAGCGGACTTACCTGATACGGCTGCGGCGACCGGCTTTCGTCGATTCGGAACAAAGGAAGAAAATGCGAGTGCTTCAAGCAGCTTTGCTGCGTCGAAGAGCAGCGTGCGGTCACGCGGTATGTCCCCGGCTGTACAAGGCAAGTTTATGGTCTGTAGTGATGGTGACTATGTACAATATGGGTCACTCGTCTTCAGTTATCGGACGAAAAATCTCTACATGAGTGAAGGAACAACAGTGGCGACCGCATCTGTTGAAGATGCTCTTTCCAAGCGTGGCGCTTGAATACCGGTCGCCTCCACCGTCAACTACGTCGACTACAAAGAGCAGAACAGAACGTTGTTTTTCAATATTCGTACAGCCGGTGAATATTCAGAATGCTCGGGCTACACTGCTGCGTTTTTTGAACCCACAGTTTTTGTGCGCTTGGTCGTACAAAAGGGGTTCTCCGGCCCCCGCTGCTCTCCTAGACCTATGTGCACCTATATGATTTGATTACTGTACGTCGACACGTAATACATTTGGACCTGGAATGCATGTGTGCAGGAAGCGCAAGTGTTGCCTATCTGCACGGACATGGGACCCACGCGTACCGTCTAGGCGCGTGCCTGGGTTTTTTGTCTGAACCGTACGAAAACTACAAATGAAAGGCTCTTCACGAGCGTAACTGTATAGCTGTACGAGCTCAAGCGAGATATATAGTGGTTTGTGTCCGTGCTGAGGTTGTTTTTGTGCGCCCTAAAAATGTGCAGCTTGATCTGCTCATTCTGCTTCAGTAAAATACAGTCCACATTTCCGCACAACCCTCCTATCCCGCGCGTGTACATCTGCATGTTGCCCACGTTGCGGATCACGGCGGCGAGGACCGCTCCAGCGCTGCTCTTCCTTGGCCCGTCTCGCCCAACCGGACGGGCCAGTGACGCGCTCGAGGCATGCCGAAGGGTTTGAATTCATATATAAGTACTCATGTTGCACGAAGGCACAGGCTCTCAGCAAGTATACTTTCACGCGCTTAAGCAGGCGCAACGGTGAATGGACACGCGAACTGGGTATTTTGATGGGAAAATAGTTTCTTGCGCAGCATCTCTTCATGTCCGCACAATTGCACGCAAGTTATGTTTTCTGGAAATCGCTCCTTGTACTCCAGCTGCATTGTATACAGTTCGTCTACATCCCTGGTATGCACGGCGTCGTTCTGCTGTGTGTGAACAGCTCATATCCCTGGTGTGCACGGCGTCGTTCTGCTGTGTGTGAACAGCTCATATGAAATCATTGCCTTGTACGTTTTGAAGCGCTACGAGCTCCTCCGGCTGCCGCATATATGTATGTGTCTGTACCCTAGAGCGCAAACGTGCGAGCGTCTGCCAGCATGTGTAGGGGTTCCATATATAAAACCCGTGTACAAGTCTGAGTATCTGCGCCACGAAGCGAGATCAGGCGTCTGATTACTTACTTGAGGATAGCGCTTTTTGTGAAGGATATTCCCGTAGCTCCCTCTTTTCCTGTGTGAATCTTCAGGTACTTACACCTGAGTACAGTCTGTCAGGTGTCGCACTGTGCGTCGTTGCTGCTGTCGTCCTCCTACGCTCAGAATTATACGAACAATAACACAAAGTGCAGGCTGACATCCCTTTGCGACTACACGCTCCCCTGCAGGTTCTGCAAGAATATTCTTCTCTTTCGTTGGATATTTGGATGTCAGCAAAATGACGGGCTGGCTAGCGCGCAAGGGGGGCATGGGCCCGGATGGAGTGTACAGAGACCCAGTTGCCTGTGTCCCAAGATTTTCATTCGTAATAGCGGAGCCAAGTGTACGGGCTTCTCAGATACTTGTCATCTCATTCTGCCTTTTTTGCTCTCTGTATGCATATGGCAGCACAGTGTTGGCGTTTTTGGCACCTGCTGCGTCACTGGCGTCCTCGACCCTCTTCGAGAAAACGAGATACTTTTCCCCTGGCTGGTTCTTTAGTCAGCATCAAGTCTCCCAGTCCACTCGGCTTGTACTTGGCGTTGGCTGCGCTACTCTTTTGCTTTACGCTTGGTACAGTGTGATTCGCTGTGTTGCACAAGGGTATTGCCTGCCTGCAAAGCTGAAGAATTCGAGTAACCCGCCCTCCTGGATGAAAGGGAAAGTTGCCGTCGTGACGGGAGGAAATGCTGGCATCGGGCTGGCGACGACGAAGCAACTTGCTTGCTGGGGTACACACGTTTTTATTGGTTGCAGGCGCGTAGAGGAAGCCTCAGATTTTGCACAACGGTTTCTTGGCTTGAGTTCTCGTAACACGTGTCAGAATGCTGCGACGACTGTAGACAGCACCGAAAAACGTACTGTCCGAATACCTGATGAATCTAAATGCAAGGCATCCTTTTCAGAAACTGGCAGTATCCGCGTGCACTACCTGGACTTGTTGGACTTGGAAAGCGTCCAAGCGTTCGCAGAATGGGCTATTGCAGAGAGTGGCGGGAAAATTGACTTTCTCGTAAACAATGCCGGGATCGTCTCTACAGAACGTCTTACGGTAGATTCGAGAACAGGGTTTGAGAAGCATTTTATAGTAAACCACTTGGGCCCCTTTTTGCTTACGCAGTTGCTGTTGCCCGCCGTGAAACAAGCGAATGGGCGCATCATAAACGTAAGCTCCCTTGCTCACGTAGCGCATGGCCCCAAGGTTAGGGCACTGGATTACGCAGTTTCGCAGGAGGCTGCCACTGCTGTAGCCTCTAAGCTGAAATGTCCACTCAGCCAGCTGCAAGGAGAGCCGGTGTTAGCTCAGAATTATGACAGTCGCCGTGTTTACGGGGACACTAAACTCTTTAATATATGGTTCACTAAAGCCCTCCAGCGCAGAATGGCAGTAGACAAGGAAAGGACAGTCACAGCGTATGCCGTTCATCCTGGTGTAGTGAACACCGATCTCATGTCACACTACTGTCAAGGAACAACAAACTGGCTTAGCTGCCCCCTGAAAAATCTGTATAGAATGGTTGCACCTCTAATTACGAAAACGCCAGAGGCGGGAGCTGCGACGCAGCTAATGTTGTGCGTTACAGACCAGCAGCAGCTGAAGCCCGGCGCCTTCTATAAAGATGGCGTTAACAGTTGGGTCGACCCCATGGCGTTGGACGAAAAGAAACAAGAAGAACTGTGGGATATAAGTATGCTGATGTGCCAGCCCTACCTCAGTGGACGCTCCTCCACTACAGTACCTCCCGAGGGACAGAAAGCGAAGGGTAAAGGAAAAGCTGCGTGAACAGCACGGAAACCTGCAGTCCCCATAGCAGCTGTAGGGTGCTGGTGGAAACAGCCGCGAGTGGAAGGTGAGGATTCAAGGACACACAGACGGGACGCGCAGGGTAACCGTATGTAGCTGGGTCATTAGCTCCAGCATTTGTGTGCGTCAGGCTTCACCTTACGGAGGAGGGCAACATATGTCGGATCGGTGCTATTCAAGGCTATAGGGCACTCACGCAATGCGCAGTTCTCCTTGCGCAAATGCCGCTGGGAGGCGGGGGACACAGCGGTACAAGAGAGCAAGTTCTGATGCATGGAAGAGATCATCTACCGTCAACGCTCTCGAAAAGATGAAAGTTCTCCTCACTCGCACCCAATTTGCTTCGGACTATATGTCGACGAGCGAGGTGTATCTCTGACGAGCACGCGATGCATGAACTAGCGTACGACCAATGGGAAGAGATAGCCACCCAGATGTGTGTGACCTCACTGGGATGACAGAACCAGTTGGCAGTGAATCTACAAAGATAAGGCGGATGATGGTCGAAGGTCTCGAGGAACTAAAACATTCTGTGAACTTCACGCTGTTTTTGTTGGGCAGAGGGATACCGAGTAAAAACTTTCCGACAACAGGCTTGTTAGCAAACAGGTGTTAGAGTCAGCGTGCTTGGGAGAAAATTTCTTTTCTAAGCGGGGTATTCCGTGACCGGATACGCCTTCGAATCACACGCCGAGGCGCCTGCTGTGCCGGAGCCACGGGTGCAGACTATTTTCAAGTGGAAAAGACATTTAGACGTCAGGCTGAAAGAGAGAATCTAATGGCCTGAAGAAACATTGCACTGGGTAGAAGAATGCGTGCACGGAGAAAAATTGTAACAACGAGAGGGACGTGAAGGGGACACGTGACAAAGCAGCACACTAACAGGCGCTGCAATGAAAACGCCAAAGCACGCAATGAGGGTGACTGAATGCAAGGGAGACATTTTTTGCGGTTGACGTACCATGCATTAGCAAGTCCGCACGCTCACGAGGATGAGACAAAATCAGGCTGAGTAATCACTCGCTGCGTGGTAATGTGAAAAGTAGTCCTCGCAATATAAGTGCAGCTCAATTCTCTCTTTCTGCAGCTCAGTTCTCTCTTTCTGGCAAGTCTTTATGGCCACACTGGTGGGATTCCCCGTCACCAGCCAGGCAAGTGCATCAGGAGGCAATCGCTCAAGCGTGTTCGTGCACCAGACACGGCTTAACAAACCTCTTCGAGCCCAGCCTTGTACAACAGTGGTCAAGCAACAAACTAGAAACGCATGTGTGGCGCCTGCGCGGCCTCTGTGGATAGAATCGCCAGCTCCGGCAGTGTACCACAGCAATTCCAATTTACATGTATCTAGGCAGATACACACAATTTTGTGCTTATGTATGCGTTGCGCGGCACGTTGAGAACACTTCCTTTTCACCTTTGTAAAACGAGCCCATGGTCGAATCGTCTTCATGTGCCGTGATCCCATCAGTTTATCACGACCTGATTTCTTCTACGGCCTACATCGTAAACCGTAACAAGGGGGTGCGTAGAGCTTACGAGTAAACGCATCATGTCCGCCCAAGTGGTGCTGACGCGTCGAAGAGGTGGTAGGGCTTCACAAAGTCAGCCCTGGGTACACATCGAGCGCCACAGAGGTGGAGCTCCACCGCCGGTGAATCTGAGTCAACTGAACAGATGTGCACACGTAAAGTTCCGCCTCGCGTACCGATGGCTTAAGGGAGACGCAGACACACAACCGTGGCGTGTTAACACATACACAGTGAATTTTAGCTACTGATCTACGTACCACAGTTAGAAAATTCACCTCTATTCTTGGAATAAGGAATCAACTTTGCTGCTTCTCACCTATTCTATTCATCTTCACAAGTTTCTTGCGGAGGAGTGAAAAAACTCTAGTGGACGTTAGCGAAGGAAAACGGCTTCATGCAAACAGAAAAGACGGGTCTGACAGATGCCAGCCGTACTCTTCCCTTATGCCCGTTGGCGTCATCTAATAAATTCGCGTGGGACTTATCGTGCGCCTTTGTACAGATAACAGCCGTATCTTTTCCTTATGCCCGTTGGCATCTTCTAATGGATGCGCGTGGGACTTACAGTACACCTGTGTAGGCGCAAGGCTGGTAGATGCTTCTTTTTTAAAGGCAACTATTTTAATGAGCTTTTTCTGTAGTGAATGGATCAAGCATCAGAGAAGCCAGTCCGACTGGCAGTATGGTTACTACGTGTGCCCTTGCTACTGGAATCACCTAAATTAAAAGGAGACCTCATTCTCTACTTCCTCAATAAAAAAGGAGCTGTGTGCACACGCGTGTCCACGCACAAAAGCAGAGGACACACGTGTACACGAACACTCTTACAGCAATCACGACTCCCTATATAAGTAAAAACAGGCAAGGGTTTTTGTCACTCGAGCCACTGCACCAGTGAGATAATTTAGCAAATATCTTTAGTCGCAACACACAGGAGTGCTTGCGAACGGCCTCGGTCTCCGTAGCTGCAGAACCGGTAATGGAGATACTTTTCGACTAGTGCCTTTACATAAGGTCGATGTGACTCCTGAGAACAATAATACTCACCCTTACAGGCTTCTAACGTAGGGTCTTATCACGTGACAGCAGCATCACGAATATTGAAGAACAGCGCTGATCCATAAAAGACCTTTGGGTGTCGCTACCTTTGTTCCCCTGTTAACCACTGTCGCAAATAGGAACACTGTCAATGACCCTATGGTATCCATTACACTGGTGAGCATATTGCCTTTCTGAAAAATGCCCATCATTACCGTGTCACGGTGTCCGCGACACTTACAACGCGTGCACTGTGGGCACATCTCTCACAATTGTTGTAATCCAGGATGCTGTCTGAAGAGTTCGGCATAGTTGACATAACCTAATGTGTGACACTGTACATACTATGAAAGCCTGCACTCTTTCACCACGAGCAGGTGTGACGGGAAGCCTCGCTTGTTCACAATGAGGTCCATAAAGACAGAAACACTGCTTGTGAGGTAGACACATGAGAGGGGGAGGGAAATAAATGTGGGGAGGCTGCGGAAAGGACACAGAGAATCGCGAAGCGGTAGCTGTTGCGTACGCTCCACGAACACAGCAGTTTCATGGATGCAGGGAAGAAAGTCGATGTTTTTGAGCAGCTTCGCCATACGTGGTGAAAATACAGCTTGTGTCATGTGCGTACACGTTTTTGAGGAAAAAGAATATTTCCGCACGTCAAAAACGACGCCCTTACTGAAACACATCACACACGCGGTTGTAACTCTGTAGAGGTGGAGCTCTGTTTACGCTTTTTAGACCACGTGTCTTGTAGTGGCTTGCGTCGCTTCATCGGTGATCTTAATGCAAAAACAGATGCAGAATATAAAATCCCTCTGAGGGTATATATGACAAGTGTGGGACGCGCTTGCGTAATTCTTCCCAAAGATAACTAAGTGACTGCATACATGGGAAGGTAAAGGTATGTATACGTATATATGCATACATGTATATATAATTGTGCCCTCCTTGCATTAGAGGTCATCTCAGAGTGCAGATGTAACAACTGGGAGATTCTGTTCTGGTGGGGTTCTTGAAAAAATCAATTTCTGCAGCCGTCGCACAAGAATGCATTAGGTGTGGTGGTGCAGTGTCTCCTTCAGATCCGAAAGAAGAGGTTTTGTAGAATTTAAGAGTCTTTGTCATGCTTTCAATATAAAGCAACGTACTCTAAAGGTACTCCTACTGGAATAGTGCTCAGATTTATGGGAGATTCACAACAAATACGTACGTGTGGGCTTTCACTTCTAAAAATCATCCTCTTTGCTCTTTCGGAGGCGTAAGCATTGGATATTAGTCAAGGAAATTTATAGGAAGATCCCTCGGCGACACGTCACTATTGACGTCAGAAAGTGTGCGGAAATATCCTTTGTCTTCCTACTCTCTGCTTCTACAGCGTACGGTATTATTGTAGAGCAGAGTACAAACCACCTGCAGCAACTTGACGACGGGACGTCGGCGACTCTTCCTCCTAGGTCTCATGGCTGGTTTCTCGCGTACACGTCCCGGAGAGAACCCGTACAGCCACCAACAGAGGCCACGTTATCCGTTACTGAAAGAAGACCAAATGAGTGATATGACGTCACCTTGAAGGGTGCCAGTTCTCCACTGTGAGCAAATTGTGTTACGTGCGCCCGTCGGCTGGCCGCCTCCGTCATTCAGTAACTGGTCCGTTAAAACTGTATGGCATAGGCGAACTTGCGTGAGCGCATATTACAACGAATTAGTGGTATCTTTACAAACAAAAAGGAATCAGGTACCTGCTTCCCCTTGTAAGTGTTAGAGTGCAACAACGATCCAAAACGACTCAGATGGAGGCAGGACACATCGCCTGCTCAGGTGCCGTACGCGAAGGCGTTCTGCATGCGGCCAGGAAGGCCACGGGAGAAATCGATTGGATGTGACCAACCCTTCAGCTGGAAGTGACGCAGAGTGTCGGGTCTTCTCAAAGATAACTGAAACAGACTTTACAATGACATTATCCTTCGGTTCCCTTCAACTGAATCGTCAACTCAGACGGCTAGCAAAGCTGCCAGGGTACTGCCTTGTCGCGGCCGTTGTCTGCGGCGAGTCGCCGTGGACAAAGTGTACAATAAATCGCTCTCAACTTGCCTCTCTCTGCATATTCACATTTGCGGATCTTCAATACACGCTGCATGCGGGTCGTTGTTAAAGGAATGTCGAGTGTTTATCTAATTAATCGAAGCCAGTTCAAAGCTAATCGAGCCTCAAATGAATCCCGGTGACCGAAGGACACGAATCTCTCCGACCAGCTTGTCGGTATGCTCGTCGCGTGTACAACTTTTACGTTGCTCTGTGCAGACGCATTGATATGAACAGGTAAATTAAAACCACGTACCCGAGGGTACCCCTTGTATACGCATGCACCTGACGGTGCCGTCCGCACCGGTTGTCAATGTCTCCAGTCGAGGAGACAGACGCGTAAAGCGCGCGTTCGATTAGAACGAATAGTCTCAACTTTGCACCACACTTCAAACAATTATCCCAAACATGTGTACAGCACGGGGAAGGAAGGAATGCGGTGCTGCGTTTTCTTCCTTTTGCCGCATGATTGGCTTAGTTTTTCTTCTGTTGCTCGCCAACTAGCTGTGCGCTCTAACATAGAAGCGTTGGGACGTGTGTGCACTTGCGTCAACTTGGAATAAGGCCTCTTTACACTTGTTCTGGTCGAAACGGCATTTAAAGCGCAGCGGAGAACGCCGAACTGAGTCTCCAGAACACTGGAGGCCGTATCATTTTGTGTCCCTACTGTCCACGCCTATTTTCAACCGAGGGACTACGGGACTACGGAATCTCGTTCTTGCCATCTTTTGCCGGTAAATCGGTGTAGACGCGTGTATATGAATGCATCACATGCGTTGGGCGGCGCCTTCGTTGCTTGTTGTCAAATTAATTCGACAGGATGAACCTTTGCTCAGGCTGTTGGTAAAAATGAAGTCGTAGCTGTCGGAGTAAGAGCTGTTCAGTAAAACATTTCAAGCAAGACCGCGCTGGCGTAATCCCACGGTTTGTTTGAACTTCGGTAAAAGTGCCCGTATTTTTTCAGCAACGTCATAGTAGAACACTGTTTTCTCTTTTGTGTCTGCTTTGGGAAAAGAAGTGTTTTCCTCATCGACTCTTCTTCGAGGACATAAAAGTTGTTGGTCTCCAGACCACGCATAAGCCTTTTGCCGCCATTATCCCGCAGATCTCGGAGGTTCATGTCTTCATCGCCGTTGTCCGTCTGGGGTCACCTTTGCATGGAAGAACTTACAATTCAACTAAATTGTTTTTATAACAAATATGTGTTTGCCGTATGTAAGCTCGTTTCTGCTCTCAGTGTCTGCACAGATTTACGTACAAAGACACGTGTGTACCTCGTCCACTTTCTCCTGCGACGCCCTCAGGTTTCCCTTTGCCATTCTGGGCTTCGTCTAGTCTTCACAAACTACGCTGTACTTGCGCTGTGTAACTCTCTGTGTCTTGCTGTGCTGAAACCTCGCGTCGATTAGGTGTATTCATGCGCGTAAATGTGTCCGCTTTCCAAGTGTGAAATTGTTTCGGATGCGCGTAAATGTGTCTGCTTTCCAAGTGTGAAATTGTTTCGGATTTCCTGCTGTCTACTTCTGAAAAACATTTTTCTTCCCCGTGTTCTGTCCTGACTCACCGTCAAAAAGCCTCCTCTCTGTCTGCAGCATCTTCTTGTTCGCCGGTGTCGCGACAGCACGAATTCTGCGCTCCCTGTGTGGGAGGAATGCGTTGACACAGAAACTATTACTAGAGAGAGGAGAGCAAGCATAGATACATGCGGAAATATTCACGTAAAAGTATATGTGTATACAGAGGAAAAAAGAGGACGCACGGCTCGAACTCTTCTCAAGAGAGAAAGAGAGGGACAGCGAGATTTGTGTACACGTGTGTTCAATAATCCACAGAGAAGTAAGAGGAGGCGAAGTGCACAAGCGTGCGTACGTGTACTTATATACGTGTAGATGATTACTTAACGAGGGCTTGTCGTTATCGAGAGAAGAATGAAACAGACGAAATGACCGATCTTCGTGTTACGGCCCTGGGTGTCGTCCTTTTAAACACTTTGTTCTCCAGCACTTCCGTATGAGAAAAAAGCGAGACGAAGGGCAGCTACAACTGACTTTTCCGCTGCCGCCCGTCTTTGTTGTTGCGGTTTCTCTTTGCGGAAGCTGAACCGTGACAGTGGAAAACGCAACTGTTGCTACGTTCGCCGGGGGGTCCTCGTCTTCTCCCGTTTCACCACCTGTGGATATCGCACGCCGCAGCAGCGCCTGATGGCTGCTACTTTTTTATCCATACAAATACGGGCGTATACGTGAATATCCGTGTATCGGGTGTTTCGCTTCTATTCTACACATTTATACAGGCGTATCTGTATGTCCTTGTTTCTCGCCGAATTTATACATATAAATGTGTACACGTGTATGTTATCCGTGTGGCAGTTGTTTCTTCTCAACTGCTTACGTGTCAACGTATCTAGGTGTATAAGAGACGGCGACGACAGAGTTGTTACACGTGTCAGTCTGCGTACACGTTTTGTTGATACCGTCGCTTCATGCGCCCGTCTATACACTCCTTATAGGGGGGAATTTGATAGGCCGTCTGTCCTCTTGTATACTATCGAGCTGCTGTTGGTGTGAGAGCGAGAAGAGCGGCCACCATACAAGGCTGCTGCTCAGAGTTTGTTTGGGGTGCGACAAGACCAAGATCGATACTCCTCAGCTTCCGCAGTGACCGGGTCGCTTTAGAGAAGCGGCTCTTCTCTCTGTAAGCCAATAGCTTGTACACATACTGTAGGTACACATATATATATATATGTTTGTGTATGTGTGTGTAGAAATCCACATGTGCAGACGTGTCCTGGTGCCAAGCGTACTTATGTTTTATAATCTACTTAAACTCCTCTCACCACTGTAAGGCACCACCGTCCCAGTTGCTGCTCTTCTGCGGTCTTCTCTTGCGTCTCCGTCCTCCCGCTACTAAGGAAAAAATCCAGCTACGGTTGTCTGTCCTGCTGTGTAAATCCACATCTATATATGTGTATACATTTGTTTGTCCTAGTGGGTACATACAGTACATATATATATGTATATGTGGACGGGGAATTTTACTGCCAACACCAGTCGTAGGACAACACCCGCGTCCCGACCTGCTGCCTTGATCGTACAGCAACATTGAGTATTTGTCTTCCTTCTACGTGGGGCATACTTTGGAGGTCCTCGGTCTTTCCTTCCCCTCATTCTTTTTCGTAAATTTATCCTCCCCTTCACATCTGGCTCCCGTTCATCCTGCCCTTCGTTTCTCTGTCTTCTTCCCTTCTTCCGTCCCTACTTTTCTTCTTCTTCCTCGCTCTCGTCTTCGCCTTCCTCCCCGTCCTTCTGCTCTTTTTCGTCTCTACTTTTCTCATCCTTCCCTTTCCCCGTTCTCTTCGCCCGTGCCCGCTGGGCGGTCTCCTTCTGTCTTCTTGTGTCGCGTGTCCCCTCGTGTCTGCCGGGTCTCCTCCTCCTTCTCCTCTTCCTCGTTTTTCCGCGGAGAGTTTGTGTGGGCGCGCGCTGCTGGCGCGGCTGCTAGCGCCTTCTGTGCGCAAAATGGCGCGGAAGAGGAAAGTGTACTCCGTCGGCTTTACCATTCACGAAGCGCAGAATCTGGCCACGGTCAAGGGACAGCCGGTGGACCCTCTTGTGGTCGTCCGCTGCTGCGGGCGCGAGTACCGGACGGAGGTGAAGTACGCGAAATCGAACGTCGTCTCTTGGGACGAAAGCCACGCGTGGACAGATATCGAGCTCTCTGAAGAAGTGAGCGTTGTTCTTCTGTGTGTTCGTGCAGCGTGCCCTCGCGAACCCGTGTCTGTGCGTCCAACTTCTATGTGGCGCGCGCAAGTCTGCCTCGCACGGAGCTGCTTCTCGTCGTCAGGGGGTCAGAAAAAGTTGCAGCTCACAGCTGCATAGAAGGGCGGAAAAGGGGCACGGGGCCCGAGGACACGCGCGAGAAGTGTTGCCGTCCATATTCGGCGTCGCACGTGCCTCCCGTCTCCTCTTAAATACAGCAGTTCACCTGCCTTCTTCGTATACAGCCACGTCTCACAAACATTTCTCTCATAGGAAGCTCCACCGGCATCTTCGTATGTATATGCTTATCTGTGCGCGGGTCCAGTCGTATATACGGGTGTGCGTACGTATATATTACATATGTGCACCACTACTTACATATATGTGTATATATGTATGAATGTGTGCCCATTTAATTGCGTGTACTCAACGCGTGCACTATCTATCTGTCCACCCACACATACCTATATATGCATATATGTGTTTATCTATCTGCGTCTGTGTTTCCTAACTATGTGTGCATCTGCGTCTTTACGTCTATGTGCATATATGTGTGTGACTTACCACCACGGCGCGACACGCGTCTGAGAAACTCCTGCGTGTGCGCCTGTGACTGCCATCACTTGCAAACGTGATATGCTTGCGTCGAGCGCCTCGAAGGGCAGAAAGCCTCCCCGAGAAGAAGTGTAGGTCGCTTGATTTCTTCCTGTGCCTGTGCGTGCAACCAACGCCGACGTAGTGGCTCCATAAATTTCATCAAGCCGTTTCTATTTGGGATGGTTCGGAGACGACGCTCGTCCGTAGGTGTTGCGTCTCCGTCGTCTTCACTGTCTTCCATTGACACCTTGCATGTTTCTCTTTTACTCGTTTTGACGTCTTTCCATGACGTCCGTCCTCTCCTTCTTCGTCGTTTGTTCTTCAAACGTTTTTTGCTGTTCTTCTGTATGTGTTGTTCCCCTCCTTGGTGCCCCTCTGTCTCCGCCGCATCGCGATATCCTTGAACACCTTCCTGCATCCTTCTTCTTTTCCGCTCTTTTCTCCCTCTGCAGCTTCTTCTTCTTCTCCTTCTTCTTTTCTTCGGTGATTTCTTCGTTTTCTGCTCACTCTTCCCTAAGCGGAGAGTCTCTCCTCTTCCCCTGTTTTTCTCCGCGCGTTGGCTGCCTCTTCCTGAACCTCGCCTCCCAGGCTTCTTCGTCGCTTCTGACGTTCTCTCTGTGCTTCTTCAGGAATGGAGCACCGCGTACATTACCTTCGAGCTGCAGGCAGCGAACCCGTTTTGGCGCAATGCCGTCCTCGGCGTGGTGTCTGTACAGCTGAAAATGATTCAGCTGCGCAAGTCCCACCAAATCAAAAAGGCGTTGCCTCTACAAAATCCTGAAGATGCGGACGTTCACGTAAGCCGTATCACCCGTGGGTATTTTCCTCCGTCCGACATTTCGTGTACAACGAGAATATACGAAGCTAACACCACCGTTGTGTACCTATACGCGTGCACGTCTATCTGTGCCGATACGCGTGGTAATACATGTGTGTGTACACATCTATGTGCAATCACGCGAACATATATATCTGTGTATTATGTAATTTGTAGATACGCGTGTGCATGTACACGTGTATCTACGTATGCATGTATGTATGTTTCTGTGTACGTATGTACGTATGTGTGTATATGTATGGGTGTATGTGTATGTGTGTATGTACGCATGGTTTATGTGTGCTGGTATGTAGCTATGTGTGTGTCCATGTATCTGTGTATGTATGCACTTCAAGATGGCAGTAACAACCTCACGTACTCGTCTAACGACGCACCTGCGCAGGCTGCCTCACAGTTTCGCCGTCACACCCACCACGAAAAAGGTGGCCCTGACAAAACCGCTTGCCTCACTTACGATAAAGCTCCCAGGAGAGAAAGACGACGAAAATAGCTGACTCGTGCTGAAAGCGAACTAGACAAAGAATATGCGTGTATGTATGCAAGTGCACACGTATGTTTACGTATGTGTGCATGCGTGTATGGACGCTCGTGTATCTATGTACGTGCGTATATATATATATATATATATATATATATATATTTGTGTGGACGTGTATGTATGTGTATGTGTACGTATGTGTGTATGTCTGTTTTGATGTCTGTATGTGTTTGCGTGTGTACGTAGATGTATAGACGTGTCTGCATACTTACGTGTAGGTGTGCTTATGTATATGTATAAACGCATAAGTATGTATATGTGTGTATATCTGTGCACACATATATGCATGTGTTTGTGTCCCCGTAGCTTTGCGCTTCCGTATTATATATGCTTGTATGTACAGTTTGCCCACAGCTTATATATATACATATATACATATATATATAGTTGAACACATACACCAATACGTATTCGCATGTGTGTTTACTCGAGCATATGCATATATTTTCTATCTTTTTCTGCAATTACACGGACATGGACTGACTTGGGTGAGGAGCTGCACATGTCTCACGAGAATCAAAGACTTGGCGTTCTGCAGTATCCCCGCTGCTGTTGAGCATGCCGCTGCTTGGTTTGTCCATCCATAGCAACAACAACGGCTGCGTATCCTTTCCATTTTACACATGCTGTGATAAAGGTCCTCCCACACGGACGGCTGTATGTATTAGACATCCATGTATGTACACATCTATATGTACATGTGTGTATGTACATACAGGCACCTCCACACACACACGTCAGCACAGACACGGGCATATATGTGTGTCCACATATATGTATATATATATATACATGTATATATATATATATATATGTGTATGCATGCAAAATATCTAAGTCTATACGTGTGTATGGACGCATACATATATGCGAGTGCGTAACAAGTATGCGCGTGTGTGTGAAATTTTTTTCTTGTATGTAGAGGATAGCCACACTTCGTACGTGCGTTGTAGGTCTAGAGACGGTCCTTCTGGTTTAGCGCGAGAAAATCTGCTACCACGTGGTTTGAGCTTGCCGCGAAGTGACAAACTGTGGTGCAGCTGCTGGCGCCTGCTGCTGTGCTGCGATGCAACTGCAGGGATTGCTCCGGGTCACCATTTTTGCGTGTGCGCCAGGGGAAGCACCACCCAGCCCTGGCGAAGAGGTGGTGGAAGAGGAAGAGGACCGTACAGACATGACAGATTTGCGCAAAGCTGTGATTGATACTCAGCGTAGGTGCATGCGGAATGAACGACGACGCGTCGTGGGGGGCGCGTGCACGTCCCTTTTGGTCACCCACCGTGGGGGCAAGGGGGGGCCGCTGCGCGCAACATGCTCGCACTCCTGCATGCAGCTACAGAAAAGTTTATGAGCAGGAGTCTTTGCAGCGGCTACGTGGCACGGCCGAGCAGCACGCGAGCTGTCACGACTGCCAGAAACGCGGAATGACCTGTCTCCGCCAATGTATATTCAAAGCAGCGAGGCGGTGGGGCGGGAAGTGCACGCCTGCAAGTGTGCAACCCTACGTTGTTTTAAAACAGTCTACAGGCGTCTTGTCTGCAGGCGCGTGTGTCTAGTAGAAGTCTGTTATATACTCTACAAGTGACCTGCGCACACCTGTGCACGCAAGTAGACCGATGCTGACGGGAACTGCACGTAAAGACAGACAGTGTGGAGGACTTCGGAGGAGGTGATGGATACTTCTATAAACGTGGTGAGCGAGAGAGACACACGTATGCACGCACGCAATACATATGAGTGTACTTGTACACATACATATATATATAGATATATATGTATGCGTATATGTGGGTGTTGCTGTAGATGTGCTGCAGCTAGCTCCAGCATCCGGACGCAGCAAGTATCAACCCTCTCCCATGTGCAGCACGCCAGAGTCCAGTCACAATCGGTTTACTGACGTTGAGAACTTGGCGAGTGTATACGCACACGAGCGAGGATGCCTTTGCACCGGTTTTGGCTTCGTGTGCTCCCGCTTGCAGAACGTACATGTGTGTCGTCCGAGTAGATGTGCTTGGCTGACTGACCGGTGACGCAGGGTCAAGAGAGCCGAAAGTCACTTCATAACGACATTAGAGACGTCGCTGATAAGGCAGCAGTGATGCGTTTTCGTTTTGTCGGGCTGATGCGCTGCACTGCACCAGAGGCGCAGGCACGGGAGCCTGGGGCGCAGCTGTACCACTTGTATGTAACAGTCCACCGCCTCGAGGACTTGGCCCCGTCGTCTTCGAAAAGTAAGGAGAAACAAACACTTCTCCTACTTCACACGTTGTTCCCGAGCAGGTCCACCTAGAGAAATGGAGTGGTATATAAAGATATTTTGTAGATGTATATACCAGCAGTCATAGTCCTCCCCGTCTCTACGCGTGTACGTATCGGTGCACTGTGGATCTGCGTGGATGTATGTATGTAGGGTAGGGGGTATGTGCGTGTGTGTGTGCACGTGTGTGTGTGTGTGTGTGTGTGTGTGTTATGTGTGTGTGTGTGTGTGTGTGTGTGTGTGTGTGTGTGTGTCGT
>KL647291.1:3725657-3752222 GCA_000727475.1 Sarcocystis neurona | reverse complement strand
TGTGTGTGTGTGTGTGTGTGTGTGTGTGTGTGTGTGTGTGCCTGTAGGGGTGTACTTCCGTATTAACACACGCGCGTATACTTATGTGTGCGTCTTCATGTATGTGTATATAAGGGTAGGAACGAATAAATACATATTTACATATATATGTATGTGTGCCATATGGAAGTGTAGAGACGTGGCCGCGTTTAATTTTTGTGTGGGTGTATTTACACACAGAGGGGCGTGTGCGACGTCGTGTGTGTGTGCGTATATGTGAGGGAGGCAGGAACCCTGTCCAACACGAGAAACGTTGGGTGGGAAGAAGTGTGGAGTTCAGCCTAGCGTCTACTACATTCGCGTTGCCCCCTTCTTCTGAAGAGTTCGTTTTCCTTCTCGTTTTCTCCCCCACTTCTCACAGCAAATTTGTTCTTTTACACGGCCACACCATCGGAGGAGGCACCAGTGAAGCACGTGTGTGGAAGGGAGTTCCACGTAGGGGCAAGGGTCTTGCGTTTCTCCTTCTCTCTGTACACACAGCGTAGGGTGAAGTTCCTGCCCACCTTTACATCTATGAGTAGCAGTATCTGTGTCTGTGTGTGTATTTACACGTACGCGCATACTTCCCGGTACCTGTGTCCCTGGGTGGGCGCCCCAAATATTGAAGGAGGTACGCGCTGGCACACTCCTGCACGCAGGCGTCACGGAAAGTATTCATACACTTACGCATACGCACGCTCATGCGTGTACAATTGACATATGCATATATATACAGGTAGATAGGTAGATGCATAGATAGGTAGATATATGGGTAGATAGACACATAGATATATAGATAGATAGATAAGAAGATGAATATGTGTGTGTTTGTGTACACGTTCATTTGTCGGGCTGCAACGAGAAGTATCCATATATTTAGGAATACGGAAGCTCACAGGTGAACACCTACATGTGTATGTTCCCTTGTCGAGGGAGGTGTGCGTATGTGTATCTGCGTGACTGCGTCTCTCTGTACACTACACGAATGATTAACAGATGTGTGACGTGCCCGCAGCACAGGAAATCCCCTTCGTTCTTGTGAAGCTTGGCTGAACGTCGCATGCAGGGACTTCCTGCTGGTGCGGGCGCCTGAGAAGTGAAGCAGCTACTCGAGAGTCGGCGTGCAGGATCCGGCGCAGGAGGAACCTTGCTTGCACGAGCTGCATCTCTCAATAAATGCTGCCCGCTTCTGCAGCCTACGTACGCAGAAATATCTGTCCAAGCGCCCCTGCGTGCGCGCCTCATCTTACTAGCTGCAGCACTGTACACAACTTACTCTATCCTCGTGCGAAGACATGTGGCAGGGGACCTGTGTACCTACGTGACCGCGCCTCGACGTTAGCAGATAGCAACCCTCTCACAACATGTGTGTGTCTGTGTGTGCACGTGTGACTCTCCTTACATTTGGACGTGCTTGTGTGTATTCGGGCGCTCAATACATACATGTATATATATGTATATGTATGTATGTATGTGTGTACGTTTAGACATATAGCACGTATGTGTGGAGCTGCCTATATTGTGTGTGCCGTGTGTGTTTTACTCTCCTTTTCTTTTTCAGGCAGCAGAGACCCTTTCGTGACGTGCGAGTTTGCGGGCTGCAAATTGAAGTCGGTGAGTCGAGTGTACGCCCACCGCGCGCGGGCTCGCACCACATGCTGCCTTGTCACCGGTGTATAGACACCATTCTGAGTCACGGCCGTCACCTCGACGGACCTGCTAGCACCGCAGCGTCAGTCTATCGTCGTGGGTACCTGTGGCTCAGCGTCAGGTGCACTACACATACGTATCATACATATATATATATATATGCAGGTGTAGGGAAAGAGATAGACGTGCGTTATACCTGTGCAGAGATATACAGAGAAAGAGAGACATGCATATGTTTGTATTATACCGGTACAGCCACACAACTTTGGTGAAGGAATGATATAGAGAGTGATAGATACGCCTTTACTTGTGTATGGACATGTGTGTCTAGTTTGACGGGAAAATAAACGAGAAAGGGAGCTACGCAGCGACGGCAGCTCTTTCTACTGTGTTCCTGTGCTCGGCATTCTGTCGGGTGACTCGACAACGTGTGGGGTGTACGTACAGCTGCTGAAGTAGAACTGCACTCGATCTTTGTGCCCGGCGTCTTGCCGTCTTGCCGGTTTCCCCAGTGCGTGGCGCGTTTGTGTTTTGACGAAAGGAGACTTACGGGAGTGAGCGTCTCGAGAGACAGCTCCGTTGCTTCGTCGAACAAAATTCCTTACATAAACGTACACAGTTTCGTCCATGTAATTACGCGCAGCACGCCATTAACATATACATATACATATCTATATAAACATATATATATATGTATATGCATACGTATTTATATACATATAGACGTATATATATATACGTCTATATGCATCAATATATATATATATGTATGTATCGGCATGTATATCTTACAGGTGTACTAACAGCAACGTCTGCGGGTGGGTATGCAGCGTCACGAATATATGGGGTCTCGCTCTGTATGTCTGCAGACGCAGAGAGGGATAGGCACTTATACCTAATAGTCGAGGCACTTATGCACATATATATATATATATATATATACATGTATAATTTATATATATATATATATATATGTATGTATCGAGCAGCAACCCACACACGGCATCTGCACACACAACTATTTCCATACAAAAGTGTGCCTCTAAATAGGAAACAAGAAAGAAGCCGAGATACAAATATGTTTGTGGACAAGTGCCTTATCCACGTACATATATATATATATATATGTATACGTATGTTTCGATATATGTATTAGAGTCTCGCTCTGCTGTTGTCCCCAAGGCAGCAGCGTCGAGGTGCATCCTCGCGAGTGTGGGCGCAGCGCGTGGCTGCACAAATAAGAGTCGCGGTCGAGCTGCGCTTCTTCTGTTTCCACGGGCCACGTCTGCGAGGCTTGTGGACAGAAGAGAAGCAGCAGCAGCCTCGTTAGAACTGCAGAGACAGGCTGCCGCTGCTGCTTCCCTCCTGTTCCTCGTCGGTCTTCGAAGTCCGCAAGTGTGGCTTGTGCCGGTGCATACGTACGTACTGCCCCGTACGGAGGAACTTCTTCGCCTCTTCTTCTCGCCCCTCCACCACCGAGCCTCTTCGTCACCCGCCGGCTCGCTTCTATCTTCTGCCTGCATGCGTCCGAATTACTCTCCTCTCTTGCACGTATCTCTTATGTAACGGAAGTTACTCACGGGCATGCATACATATATATAGATATATATATATTTAAATATAGAGATATCCTTGCCGTTATGTTCAGTTCTCTCCGTTCCCGTTCTTCTTTGCAGCGCTGGCTTAGTACGCGTCGCTCTGTTGGACTCGTGTCGAGTGTTTGTTTGCCTTCCTCTACCGCCCTTCACTTTCTTAAAGCTGCCGTGCCTGGTGGTTCTTTCTTTTTTTCCGGCTGGTCGCTCCTTTCCAGCACTTCTACATTTCTGTGTCTGCTTTCCATTCCTCTCGCCCATTCTTGCGTTTGCGTGGCTTGTGCGCTCTGCGAGCCTTGGCAAGTATCGTCGCTTTCTTTCCCCTTCCTTTCCCTCGCGAGCTGCAATTTTTTCTTGCCTTCCGCGTGTGTTTGTTCGTACACAAAAACGTGGGACGAGTAGCGGGATCCGAAGCGGGAGAACAGAACGACTGACGCATCTACGAATATAAGCAGGCACATGTGTCAAGACAACTTGTCTTCTTCCCACTCAATCTATCCCGTCTCTGCGCCTTTCTTCACATAGTTATACATATACATATATGTATATATGTATATATATACATGTGTGCGTGATGGTAGGAGGAAGCCCAAGGTAAGGTAGAAGTGTGAGACAAGGGCACGAAAGATGAAGGCAGCTGCCTTGTTTTGGACTTTGTCGCCAGGGACTGTTTGACAGCCGCGGCCGCTTGTTGTTCTTCTTCCTCAGAGGCCTACACATATGCGCCTGTAGCCCCGAACTTCTTCCCGTGGAAATGGGAGTCATCCGCGTACGGGCTTCCTTTTTTTCTCTTCGCATTCGCTCTCACACACAGCTGTGCTTGCTCTCTTCTTTGCCTTCTACTTATCTGCAGTCCACACAATTATGGATATACCTCAATATGTAGTCAACGTAGGCGTGTCTCTGATGCCGGCGTGTGTGTCTACGCTGTTGGACCCTTCTCTCGACGGACGTCTTTCTCTGCTGAGTTTGTTCATATATAGACTGCCTGCCACTCCCACTTGCTCTTCAGACACAGGCTCGCTCCTGTTTTTCGCATGCCTTTAACGAATGCTTCCGCATTCCCGTCGTCACGCCGCTGCCGGAGGACGCAATTCTCGTCAAAGTGTGGGACTGGAATTTTATGCGACCCGACGAGCTCATAGCCGTGGTAAGTGTAGCACGTGGTCATTTCGTCTGCCTTCCTCTCTTCTTCTCCTTCTCCTTCTCGCACAAGTTTGCTGTCCTTTCACCCGTGCCGCTGCGTGTGAGATAGGTGTTTGCGCACAGGCGGGAGAAGCTGCATGTCTCTCAGCAAGACGTGTGTCTCCATACATCTCCATACACAAAGAGGGGGCGGAGAGACACGGAGACTGGGACAGAGCGAGGACGTGTGTCTGCTTCTTTTTGTCGGTGCGCCTGTCTATATATGTGTGTGTCTAGAATTGTGTGTGTGTGCATGCGTAGACGCCTGTGTAATGCGTGTCTGTATGCGTGTGTATATACACCGGTGTCTGCATTAATATATGGAGGTACTTTCACGTATGAGTGTATGTGTATGTGTGTACGTGTGTATGCGAGTATGTGTGTATGCAGTTACGTATGGATCCACATCCACATGTATATACGGATGTGTGCGTGTTTATATAGATGGATGTAGATATGCATGCATATGTGTATCGCGATATGTATATATATATGCACATCTGTATGAATGTACACATATATACGTATGTAGATATATGTATATGTGTACGTACGTATACGTATATATACGAACATGTGCCTGCTGCATGCATGCGGCTCCAATATGTCAAAAGGGAGCATATCTACACACGCCTGAGAAGCCCCGTCCGAAGAGCTGGGAGAAACGAGTGCTTGCTTCTTGCCTTTCTGCTGAGGCAAAAATGCAAGGGTGCTACACACGTACACACGCCCCCACACACAGAGACAGACGCGCAGAGACACACGCCGGCAAAAGTGTCCACGCCTGCAGGGCGTGCACTCAAAATCTGCGCCGGCAGGGAGAAAGGTGGCAGTAGTAGTAGTAGCAGTAGTCCTGCTATTAGTATTAGTAGTATAGTTCGAGTTGGAGTAGTGGTAGTTGTTGTAGTTGTATCAGTAGTACTAGTAGTAGCCGTATAGGTAGTCGTAGTAGTAATAGTAGTAGTATCAGTTGTAATAGTGTCAGTTGTAGTAGTAATAGTAGTAGTAGTGGTAGTAGTAGTATTATCGGTGGTAGTAGTAGTAGTGGTGGTAGTACTACTAGTAGTACTAGTACCAGTAGTACTAGTAGCCGTCCTGCGTCATCCACAGAAGTCGACGGAGACGCCCCGTAGATGAAGATGCCTGTCGTTGCGAAAAAGAGACGAGCCTCCTGCTGCTGCTGCTACACTCAACCCTCCCTATGAGTAATGGTGACACACGTACCCAGACACGTAATATTCGCCGTCGTCGCCTACGCTACGCCATGCCCACATTTGATAAGAGCATCACCGTCTCTTTTCTGTTGCTTTGCATTGCACCTGTCCGGTGCGATATATGCACTTGTCTGGGCATACGTAGCTGTGCCCATATATATATATATATATATATATATATATATATATATCTGTGAAAAGGTACGTGTATTGCGCAGGACGTACAGGCGACTGTATGTGTGGGTATGTGTCTCATATGTATATATATACATATATTTATATTTGTAAGTATACGTGTGTGTGTACAAAAAGACATATATATATATAGATGTATGTGTACGTGTACGTAGAGAGAGATATCTACGCAGTTGTCTGCTGGGGTGTCTGTTCCAACATACGTATCGCCCATACTGACTCTCTTTTGAACGTTCACTACTTAGACGTTTGCAAGTAGCTCTGTGTACATACATTTTATATATATGTGAATTGTCAGGCGCTTATCTGCCGTTGTCTGCGACCTACAACAAGTCTATATACACCTTTTTATGTACGTATATGTGTATACGTCTGTATGGTACTGTGTAAAGTGCATCCTCTACAAGCTCATATATTTCTGCACCTCTCCTTTACTTGTCTATGTATAAAAGTTTGTGTCCATGTACTCAAATCCATATACATACGTAGAGTTAGGCATTTATATATATATATCCACGTATGTGACACCTACATGTACATGTATATACGACTGCGCAAATATACGCATACATACATGTATGTATATATATATGTATATCCATATGTGTGACACATATATATATATATATGTGTATACGAGTGCGCAGGTGCACGTATACATATAGATATATATACCTATCTATATATATATATATCTTCGTCTATGTTGAGTCGGTTCCTAGCAATGTGTACGCATGCTTTCTTGTGTAGTCTTGTGGCTGCTATTATCGAAGGCAGTGCGCGTCGTGGTGTACCGGTGTGAGTGCAGGGACGCCTTTCTTTTTCGGATCTGCGAACGCGGCAAATGCTTCCACGGTGGGTCAGACGCCGGTCTTTCTCTCACATACATATATGTCTGTGAGTAGAGAGAAATAGACACGTATGTTGAGGTAGACGTACACGTGGATATGTGGATGGTGAGTTCAATGCAGATACAATTGAGGAATGGCGAACGCACGTTATACGAATTTCCGTTGCTATAGTTCTCCATATATATACATACTCTTCCACACAGACGGGAATTTTTCCTACAAAAAACGATTTTTGTAACTTTGAAGACCCGTGCATGCAGAGCTTCTCGGGACAAAAGGGGAAGCCTGTTTCTAGCCTTTCTGCTGTATATGAAGGGGCACAGGGCTCAGTTTGCAGCCAGTTCAGGACTTGTCCGTCGACAGTGTGATACATACGCTTACATAGAAAAAGAGCTAGATAGCTTCTCCTCCCTGCAGCCACATGGAAATATACGTATCTGTCTATGTGTCTACATATATATATATATATGTTGCATGCGTTCGTGTACGTCTCGTGTTCTTTCCCGCTGTGTGCGTACCTACGGAGGTGCTGCAGTTCCCCCCTGTGGGACACGCGCTTCGGTGTGCACATATATCTTTACACGCATAGTGTGTATATATATATGTATATATATGTATATATCTATGGTTGTCTTCCTCCCACATTCTCTTGTTTCCCTTCTACTTCTTCCTCTTTCTTTTTTTTTCTGACTGCCCCCTCTACTTCTCTCCCGTCCGCTGCTCTTCTCCTGTCTTGCCCTCTGTGTGTCTGCCTTTTTTTCCCTCACGCGCTACCTCACTCTGTGTCTCGCCCGATGGGCGGTGGTGCGCTGCTGCTGTCTGGGGGTAGCTGGTTTAACTTGTACGGCTTCGACGACACCGAAGTGGCACAGGCGACGCACGTCGCAGGGCAGGGCGGGAGGCTGCGGGCCAACTTGTATTTGGGGCGGCTGCTGCTAAGTGCCCGAGTGGAAAGACTGACGAAGGACGACTTGATGGCCCCACACACCGTTGCTGCTCGCCCGCACGAGGACCCTCCGGTGACCCCGCTCGTACTCCTTGCAGACATCTACGAGGTCAGCGTGTCGCCTGTTCAACTGCCAGCAGCAGCAGCGGCAAAGTGGCACAGCAGCGGCGGCACCAGACGCGGCAGCAGCAAGAGTGCGCGCGTCGCGAGGGAGGCGACGCAGAGAGAGTCAAATGCAGCTGTCTAGCTGGGTAGAGAACGAGCCCTTTTTTTAGCGCCTGCTCTCTCCCTCTTTCTTGCTAAGTGGCCATCACAATCCTTTGTGTTGGGGTGTGGGGTTGGGCAGGTGTACGTAAACCGTCCCGCAGGTGTAAGCAGCTGCGAACGACCGCGGGACGTTGTGACGACTACCAGCTTGCGTACACCAAGTCATTTCTGTGTGTGTTGGGGAAGAAAGAGAGGGGAAGAAGGGACAGAAAGGTGCTCAAGAAAAACGTAATGGCGTATGTGCTGGAATCGTACAGGTCCATCAAAGATGGATGGAAGAAAAGGCAGGTGGATACATATAGAGACACAGGGAGGAATGTAGGTATAGACAGGTAGATACAGAGAGACAAACAGAACAGATAGGTAGACACAGATAAATAGAAATCTCTACTACAGGTGCGCCTGTACTACGTTCGCGGACCCGACGCGGTTAACTCTCCATAGATACAGACAGAGAGATACAGCTGGATAGACAGATAGGTAGATAGAGAGGGATGTAGGTATATAGATAGATACAGGTAGACAAATATAGATGTAGAGAGTCAAGTCTCCACAGACAGATATAGGCGGGTAGATGTAGATGGGGGACAGATAGATAAGTATACAGAGAGGGTTGTAGATAGATAGATGGATACAAGAAGATGTAGAGAGGTAGATACGGATAGACGGATATCTACTACGTATAATCGGTTAGTGATGTTTTTGACAGAGCCAGGGAGTAGACTCGCCACAGAACGATATACATATAGATAGGTGTTGGGGTGTAGATAGGTAGATATACACGTCGACGGATGTCGGTAGTAAGGAGGTAGACTAAGATAGATGGATGGAGTCCACAGATAGCTACAGATAGCTAGACCTGTATACCGTGTATGCCGGCCTGTATGTTCACACACTGATAGACGCAGAGATAGGCAGACATATAGAAAGATATAGATAAAGGAAGGAGGTCTACAGATAGGTATCGATACAAATATACAGGGCACATCGATAGGTAAATATAGATAGATATTTCCTGTAGATGCACCTGTGAATTCACACAGATAGACAGAGGTAGGTGGATAAATAGACAGATATAAAGTAAGGAGGTACGTAGACAGGTAGACACCAATCGACCGGTATATTCGGTGGGCACACACACAGATATCTATATGTACGTGCTTTGCTGCGGGGCTGTCACACGCTCCGTATACACGTGGAGTACAGGCCTATTTATCAGGTGAGTGAGAACCACCAGCCATACAATAACGCTGCATATCTGTCTGTATCTACGGGAGCAGCCATGTCTACAGATGCATAGACAGGGAAGAAAACTTCAGAAGTGTGCAGGCGGACATGTGTCTGTCCTCCACCTGCATGCAGAAGTGTCCACAGAAACGTCTTCTGAGATGGCCTCTCTGTTCATATTTACAAAAGTGCGTAACTACCCCATGTGCGCCTTCTTCTTCTCCAGTGAAAGTTCCATACAGCCATATCGTATGATGTGTAGACACAGCCACACACATAGGTGCTATGTATAGATACAATACATATGTATGTTTATACATACACCTACATGTGTGTGTACGCCTACGTACGTACACAAATGCATATATGTGTTTGCACCCGTTTGGTGCTTTGCTTCCAAGAAATACACGCATGTGTATAAATCAAGTAGACGCATTGTTGGTGTGTGTTCGCTCGTTGAAAGCCCGACGCAGTTTTTGACGAACGCAAAAGGAGGAGAAGATAGCCAGGGAGACGTGCCGGTGCGTGGGTGTCTATCAGCAGCAGGAGAAAGTCAGGAGACAGCAGGTCGTGTCTCTCCCCACAGGCGTAAAATGTCGCAGGTCGGGTGTCGCTTTGCATACTTCTGCGTAGTGCTGTGAAACTGCTGTTTCTCCGCGGTTCTCGCGCAGGTTCAGGGCGCGCCTGGCACCAAGGCGTGCGTGGAAGTTTGGTGCGGCCCTCCAAAGGCGCGGACGAAGTGGGTGACTGGTGAGGAAATCTTCTCGCCCTCTCTAAATAGTCCATTTGCCAGAAATTCGCTCCTCACCCATTTTCTCTCCTTTTCTCTCTGTCTTTCTCTACGTTAGTCGCTCTGGGAGCCCAGCTACGGCATTCTTCTCCACAAGTTCTCTTCTCACTTGTATTCTCTCTCCGTATTTTTCTCTTAGTTTGTCGAGTTGTCTGTTCGCTTTCTGCCGCTTTGTGTGTGTGTTTGTGTTTCTCTCTGTCTTGCGCGCTCAATCCCGGTCGCTCTCTGTCTCTGCACGCAGGCCGCACATTTCTCACGCATTTCATTTTCGAGCGCTCCCCTCTGCGTGTCTCTTTTTCCCGGCACACACACGCGCTCACGTCCACAAGAAGTTCGTGTTTCTCTTGCTGTTGACTCTTCCTCTCTCTGTGTTGCGTCTTTCTGTGTTCACTGTCTCTCTGTCTCTATGTTGACACGTCGTTTTCTTGGGAGGAGCATATTAGCGGAGATGATGTCTCGTAGCACACACGGGGACGCAGAGAAATGCGGAACGTCCTTTCAAAGCAGTCATGCACACGCGCGCCCTACAAATATATCTGCAGTCTTTTCGTGTCCATATATATACACATATTTCTTGACTCTCCCTATATGTACGTATATGAATATACATCACCCGTACACATATATATATGTTTGTACCTCCGCTGTTCGTATGTATATATATTTTCGTAAGTGTGTATGTGTATCGCCACTATTCGTATACACATATATTTGCGTACATCGAGGTGCGCAGGAGTCCCGTTTGTAAGATTTGCATATGGGCGCAAGTGTTTTATGGAGAAAGACGCTCCCTTCGTTTCTTCTCCTCTGGCTGCGTAACTTGTTTTTCGAGGCGCGCGGCGTGCATCTCTGAGCGTTCGGCATATATATAAATACATATATATGTATATATCTATATATATACAGATGTATCTATATATATGTATTTATGTATATATATATATATATATATATTCCAGCAGTAAATGTCTAACCGTTGCTTCCTTGCAGATACTCTCTTTTCCTCGATGGAGCTATGTGTACGTGCGTGCCCTGCTGTGTACATGTGCGTCGGTGAGTGTGTACCTACATGTATACACATGCGCACGAGTCTGTCTAGCTGCAAGAATATATAGATATATATATATATATACGCATACATATTAGTATGCGTATACGAATATAAATACACATATATATATATATATATATGTATGTATATACAAGTGTAAATGGTTCTGTGTGTCTATGTATACATGTATACGTGTGCATATTATTATACGTATACGTGTGTATATGTACAAATGTAAATGTTTCTGTATGTACATATATGTATATATATATCTACATGTGCGTGTACATAGGAAAGAACGTCTGCATGCGGGCAAGAAGTGTGGGCGCCCAACTTCGCTCGAGCACGTGGCAGAGGTGAATGGTTTTGGTCCTGAAGGACCGATGAGAAATTGAGAGAGCAAGAGAGATAGAGAGAGAAAAGGCTGACACACCAGCAGCAGAACGTCCTATTGCCATTTCTTCCTTGTACGTCTACATTGCAGTTCCACACCACTATTTTTCACAGAGACATGCATACGTTTATATGATAAAGTCTCTATGTGTTTACACATACATACTTATACATATATATATATATATATACCTACAAGGAAGTGTGGGTGTCTATACAGATGTCTGTCAAAGTATCTCTATTCAGCTTTTTCTGAGAGGATCCACCTCTTTTCACACACGGGTATACACATGCCTTCGAACAGCGTACACAGACTTTTGTATGAAGGACCTGTCCATGTGCCTGTAAGTACGCACACATACTCGTGAGAATAGACATGTGAACATTCTCCTTCTGCAGAGGACGCAGTCTTTTTGCTCGGGGGGGAGACTTCACAAGAGCCGCCATAAAGAGAAACACTTTCTTTTCTCGACAAATCAAAACACGCCAGAAGTTCTTTTCACCCCGTGCTGCGTACATACATATGAGACACATACACGCAGACGTCGTTGTACACATATATATCTACACACACCCGCACACACACACACAGATATATTACCCGTCCACCATATATATATATACATCGTAAGTGGGTGAGGGCCCTCGGTTGAGACGGGGAGCCGTCGGTGTGGAGTGACGGGGATGTTATTGTTGCAATGCTGCGGCCCACAACAGGCGAGCAGACGCGGAGAGAGCAGAGAGAGCTGGGGGCAGCCACGAGTGCGCTGACGAAGGCTGTGCAGGGCGCGATAGGCGTGGCGCAGTCTTTCATGGGAGCCGAGACGCCAGATGCGGAAGATCGTTTCGTCTTCACTCAGACCGAGGGCAGAATTCAGGAGCTTCGACTTGCTGTAAGCCGGCACCGCTGCGCCCCCGCACGCGCACGCAGCGTCTGCTATATGATTGTGTACATACCTCTACTGCAACATACATATATATACATATATGCATATATGTATGTAGATATGTTTATGTGGTGTGTAGATGCTTATGCACTGCAGTATACATACACATGTACATATATGTATATGCTGTGGTATGTAGACGCGTACACACGCGCAATTTTTGTTGGTCCAAGATGTATATCTGGTAGGTTTGTTTTCCTCCCAGATGCCGGAAAAGGGGAGACAGAGTTAGTAGACTCACGAATGGCGTAGCGTCCGTCTTCTCCCAAACAGCATGTGCGCAGACGCCCCTCAGAATTGCCTGTCTGGAAGTTCTCGCTATCTTGCTTCCTTCTCCTTGTGCCTACAAATCGCCTGTGTGGCCCACCAACACATATATATCTGTCGACAACTCATGGGCGTGCCTCACAGTTGTCTCAGTACACACGCAGGTGCACACGTGAAAAAGTCTGCCTATATATATATATATATATGTATGCATCGACAATGGTACAAGAGTGCTGAGGACAGAGAAGAGGCCAACGTTGTTGTGGATACTTGTCGCATACTGCGTTGTCTATCATGAGAGCTCAACTGCTTAGACATATAAAATATATGCATATATGTGTATATGTGTGTATAAATATGTGGAAGTGTCCATGTGAAGGATGAGCCCCAGGGCCACGAGTTTGTCCGCTCCTCCGAAGGCACAGATGGACACAAGTGAGAAGTGGACGTGTTTGTATGGGAGAGAGAAACTCAGGTCTTTACAGATATAGGCCCGCGAATGTATACTCACACACGAAGACGGAGACAGACGGAGATATGTGTGTGTATATATATGTGTGTTTGTGTGCAAATCTAAATATATGTATATATATGTATTCAGGCAGGTGTGTCTACGCGTATCTCTACACAGATATGTAAATTTGTTTGTTCGTAGAAAGAGAAATATTGGAAGAGAGAGAAAGAGATGCAGGTGGAGGTGTGTATACGTGTACGTTTATACATAAATACAAATGTAGATAGCCATGCATGAACATGCACTGGTGGGTCTACTGGAGGGAATCCCTTCGAACTCTCGGGTGCGTAGACGTCGCTGCAAAAGAGAAAGCCACTTTTCTTGCGCGATATACGGTGCTACACAGCTCTACCCAGCGGTGTATCTACAAGAAGATTTACACATCTATACACGTATATACATATGTACATAAATGTGAGAATCTCTATGTATTTACGCATGTATATTAATATGTACGTATATATATGTATATATTTACAGGTGTATATATACATACTTGTGAGCTACTCAGCTGCTGGAGGTGCCCGCGGACGCTGGCTGTGTGCGAGAGCGGCGGGGAAGTTCCCACGCTACATTTCGAGTGCTGGAGCCAACTCTCTGCTGCTGTTGCTGTGGCGCTGCCGCAGGGGCTGTCCCGCACACACACACACACACACACAAACAAACACACACACATATGTTTACGTAGACATCTATACGCTGATTTCTATATATATATACACATATGTTCACATTTACGTATATATGTATATATATATGCACACATATGTTCACTAGGTGCTAATACACTGGTTGACGTATACATATATACATATATATACATATATGTTTGTGTAGGTATATGTACACTGATATATACATATATATATATGTATACATTCACGTAGGTACATACGTTGTAGCTTATATATGTGTATACATATATATATATATACATATGTAAATATATATATTTATATATATCCACACACGCACGTTCACGTAGGTACATGTACAATATGTGTATATATATGTATATATATATATATATATATGTACATCCCCATACGTTCACGTAACCATATATACAGTAACTGATATATATATATATATAAACACGTATGTATGTATACACACCCATACGTTCACGTAGGCACATATACAGTAACTGATATCTATATATATATATATACCCATACGTTAACGTTGGTATATATACACTGCCTGATATATATTTATATACATTTACGTACGTTCAAGTAGGTATATATACAGTGATTGATATACATATATATGTATATATATATATATGTGTATGTGTGTATACATACGCATACGATCACGTAGGTATACACAGACTAACTGATATATATATATATATGTATGTATATACATGCACACATACGTGCACGTAGGTACATATGCACTGGTCGACTTACCGTCTTCGGTACTGTCTCGCGCTGCTGCTGCTGCTGCAGGTTCCGGAAGATTACAAGCAGCAGTGGGACGTGATCGTGAGCATCTACGCTCGAGGCGTGTCGCAGCAGCGATCGGGCGAGGCCCGCATCGCCTTCCAGCGACTCAAGTGCGCTTCACTTCACTTTTAAAAACGAAATAGAAAAGTGTGGGAACAGTCTTTCTTGAAGCGGATTGCTTTGTTTGTTTGATCACCGCGTCCCTATACATAGACGCAGGTAGATATAGCATGGATACATAGAGGAAGATATAGATGTACACGTGGACATTTATACATATATATATATATATATGTATATATAGATTTGTATGGGTATAGACCTGGTTGTGTGGATAGGTGGGTGAAGCTTTCTCCTTCCGCTTTTAGTTTGTGCGCTTCGTTTCCCTCTCTGTAGCGTCGGTCTCCTGCCACACACACGAACAGAGGTGCATGTAGCTCTGACCCGGAGCTTCTGTCCCTTTTCTGTTTTCATGAATTTTGTAGAGAGACGGAGGGTTTGGCGTCGGTCTATCTCTCCAGTCTTGTGTCAGACGGTATTTTCGTTCCTCTTCACGCCTACGTATATACAAGATTATATATAGTGAATACATATATATACATATACGGTAGAAAGACGTATATTGGTAGGTACAATGTTATATATAGTGAATATATGCATACATGTACATACTGGAGAAACATGTGTATTGATGGAGAGACGGGCAGAGAGAAAGAATAACAAAAGGAGATGTCAAGACAGGCGCGCCCCCTGTCGTATGTTTCTTTTGGACACACATCTACATGCGCATGTATACATATATATGCATGTACGGACATACGTGGAGGTAAAGAAAGAGCGAGACAGAACGGCGTCTTCTTTTTCCCTGTGCCCTACGTATGCGTGAATGCACGTCTGAAAAGACAGAGAGAGAGACGATTATACCCATACATATATATATATATATATATATATATGTATATGTATACGTGTGCATGCTTGGAGAGAGTGCCGCCATCTCTTCTGGTGATTCTTCAGGCTTACGTAGACGCATGTGTCTGTCTGTTTGTGTGTGTATGGAGAGAGAAGGGGACAGGCAGGGAGACGGAGAGGAAAAGGAGAAGATGGACGTAGTGCTTTCTGATGGGTCTACTGTGGCATGTGACTTATGTCTTTATCTGCCTGCCTAGACACGTCCTGAGGAGAAAAAAGGGAGAGACATGTGCTGCGCTCAATGTGTGCATCTCTCAGTTGGCCGTGTAGAGCTACAGATGTATGCGCGCGTACATGTATGTATATATATGCTTGTATGAATGCGCGTAATTGTATGTATTCATTTGGACGACGAAGGAAACGCTTTTCTGCATGCGTAGGCACACGCATATGACTGACACACATAGCACGATTTTGAAAGGAAATGAGGAGCGCTGGAGCGACTTACGGGCTCACCCTGCGTGGATGTGTAGTGCACATGTACATATATATATATATATATATATATTATGGAGTATATATAGTATACAGGGAGATATAGGGATAGTGTAAAACGATGTGTACAGAGAGGTTTGTACGTACAAACATGCAAATATAACAGCATATAACGTATACACACAACTCCCTCGACGTGCGCACGTCAGTGTGTAGTGGCTCTGTCTATACACATCTATACGGAGACACACATATATATTTAAAGACGAAGATAATATGTACGTAGAGGGGGTATTTTTTTGTTCGATTCAGTGATGACTCGCGACGTCAGTGTCGCTTCGTTGGTGTAAAATTTCGTCACTTTCACGTAGCTGCATGCGCGTGGGGAAGCAATGACGAGGAAGCAAAAAGTATCCTCGGAATCGTTTTGTCTGTTGAATCCATCTGACTTCTCCCCTCCCCTCTTCTTCTTACTCTTCTTCTTCGTCTTCTCGTGGGTCACTGCGCGTTGTTTCTGTGCCCCTCCCCTTTCCTCTCTTCTGGTATGTGATTTTCTCTCTTCAGCTGTTTCTCTACGATAAAATCTCCCTGGGTCCGCATGTTCACTTTTCTTGTCTTTCTTTTCTCCCTCCTCCGTCGTCTTCTCTTTATTTGCCTCTTCCTCCGTCTCTCACGTTGTCCGTTTGTTGCGCGCAATCCTCTCTGTCTGTCCAGGCTCTCTCTTGCTGTCTTGGGCGTCAAAGCGTTGTCAGTGTGTGTGGTGGGTGCCGGTCCTTTGTTTCCTCTGCTGCGTTCTCTCTTCGCTCCCCCCTTCGTCTCAAAAATGCGTGTCTGAATACATACAATGACGTATATTCATACACGTATATATATATATATACATACATGTACGTGCATCCATCTGTAGCTCTACACTGCCGACTGAGAGATGCACACATTTTCGTCTCTCTCCGTGTGTCTAAAAAGTTCTTCTTGGGCGTTGTACACGCTCGAGAGACTGCGAGGGGCAAGCTCAGCTGCTATCTTCCTTCTCTGCCTGCTCATGCTCTGCTGTCTTCTTGGCGAGACTCTAGACGGTCCACGTGTATGTACGCTTTACCCTTTGTTGCCTTTTGTCCAAGAAAGAGAGAAAGCTACAGCATGAATAGTTCTTTGCAGGCGTCGCTGGGCCTCTTTTCCTGCTTTTTCGTCCTCGTCTTGGTCTTCACGTGGATAGATGATGTTACACGGTCTTATCTCTGTCTATGCCCCCCCCCCTTCGTGTTTTCGAGTTCTTCGCGCGTTCTTCCCGAGCGTCCCGAATTCGTTTTTCGCCTTGCCTGGGGCTTCCCGGGTCTCACTTCTCGTTTGTGCCTCTCCTCTTTTTGGCGTTCTTTTTTGTCGCTTGTTGCCCGTTTCCTCGAGGCAGGCGCCATGTCGCTGTTGTGCCGCCATGGCGGACACGTCCCCCTCGCTGTGGACTGCGCTTTGGCCTTTTGTTTGTCTTCATCACAAACCTTCGCCTCTCCTCGTCCTTTGCGTGTGGGGAGAGGCGGGGCCCATCTAGGCGGGGCCCATCTTTTCCTCACTTGCAGCTGACGCGCTTTTTCTCATCTCGTCTTCAGTCATGTCGCCCAGCTTCCGCCTGTCCCACTTTTTTGGCGGTTCCCGGCTTTTGCTTTCTTTCCTATTCCCAGTGTGCTCCTTCTCCCTCTGCTTGATGAAATCTCCCCCCCCCCATATTCCCCTTTGGAGGCGGCTGTTTGTCTTTTTCTCTGGCTGACACTGCGCATATGGCAGAAACCTTGTTTAGACGTCCTGGGCGTACAGGACCTAAAAGTAGACTGCCCACGCACACGTGATACGCACAAACGACTTCGTGTCTCTATCAGTAGCACACATTTACATCTAAAGATAGCGGTGACCTCGTGTGTGGAGGCCTGGTGCTGCGCAGGAGAGAAGTACTTCTTTCTCAGTTGTTCCTTTTGTCTGCTTTTCTCTCTGCAGAAAGAGAGGCGCTTTTCTCTTTTGGTCGTTTCCCGTGTGTCCACACGCCCTTTTCTTTTCTTCCTGGTTGGTGCGTCTTTTCTGTGGGGTCGCACTTTTCTGAAGAAATCCGTTTCTTCTTTCTGACGCCTTCGCTTCCTTTTTTCCGTCCTTGCGAGAGACTCTCCCTTCGCTCTCTCTCGCCTTCCGCAGCACGGGTATTGCAGCCGCCTCTCTTTTTCTGCCGGTTCCCTCTATTTCCTTCTCCCTCACCAGTGTCAGTCCTTTTCTCCTGACCCTTCCCGACGGGGTGGCTTTGCTTGTTCTTCCCAGGATGGCCAAGGTGCCGCTGCACGTCCCCGGCACGCCCCGCGCCCCGCTGTGGATCCCGCTGTACTCCACGCCTCCCTTTGAAAGCAGCAAACCTCCGCCTGCTGTGTTGCTTTCCTTGGAAAAGTCAAAAGTTGAGACAGTTGCTAGGACCAAGTAAACTCTGCTGCGCCTCTCCTCATCTTTCTTACATCTGTACATATCCATTTCTTCATGTATGTTGGGAGTTTCAAAGTCGCTGTACGGGGACAGTGACACCAGAAATGTAGTAGAATCCAGTGTATCTCTACTTGCGCATACCATTCATGTATTACTGCGTGTACAAGTACGCATATATGCGTACACATATATATATATATACATATATATATGTATACATTTGTAGATGTAGATACTGATGTATTCAGATATGGATAAATAGATACATAGATTGGTAGACAGGTAGATGCATACACATGTGTGTATACAGACACACACCTATATTCTTGTTGCTCTAGGTCTCTCTATGCATATATATATATGTATATATATATGTACATATGTATATTACATATATATTCATATGTATAGATGTATATATATGTCTTTCTATTTAGTGGAATTCTGTAAGCCCTCATGCCACTCGTGGATGCCTACCCGGACGACATGCTTCAACGTAGACACGTACGTACCCGTACGTATAGAGAGAATACTTACACGTAGAACCGCGTCTTCGCAGAGCTCTCTCCACAGGTTTGTAGACACGTGTCAAGATATACGTCTCTGCATGCGAACGTGTGCGCTTCTCTCCATGGAGACAACTGCCCACACTTCTGCAAACGGAAGTATGTGTATAAATTCGGGTATGTATTTGGACACGTGTTTGTGGGTATAGCGGCTCCACGCGGCGAGCTCCCCGCGCCTTCGTGGAGGGAGCAACAAAACTGGCGTGTTCTGTACCTCTTGCTTCGTCTTCCTGTAACTCTTGGGGGTGGAAGAGGAGTTTTTTCTTCCTCGAAAGTAACTATTTGTTCGCGCTTCCTCTTCACGTTTTCGAACCCGTGCGTGGACATCTGTGGGCGCGCACAGAGCCACCACACGAATACCCTGGACGGATGAAGCACGTGTATGTTAATGTCTGCGTATATACGCAGATATGTGTCCGCTCGGGTGTGCGAGTGCACCTCTGCCAGCACGTATTTTTCCCGCGTCCCCACCGCGGCGTCTCGTACTCTGTCCATTCCTGCTTTTTTTTTCTGTCTCTCTCTCGCCAGGTTTGTCCCCGTGTCGTTGTGCGTCCGCGTCGCTGTCTCGTTCTGTCTCTGTCCCCCTGTTGCTGTCTCGGGGAAGTGCTGCGAGGGGTTGACGCTGCTTCGGAGCCTCGACGCCATTTGGTGCCGTCTGTCTCTTCTACGCGGCGTTTTGAGAGGGAACTCGTGTGCACGGCGCGGTTGCACAGAGACACGAGCCCATACGCGAGGAGACGTACACATGAACCCGCACCGAGGCAGACGAGTCTCTAGCTCTGTACACGCTTGCGTACGTGTGCATCCATACATATATACATATATAGATATAGACACATAGATAGATAGATATTTGTAGGTGTATGTAATCGTATGTGTGGATGGGTCTCTGTGCACATACATATACATATATGTGCATACGTATATATCCATAGGTAGACGCATAGATTCACATTTATATGAGGTGCAGCTTAGTCGCTGAACGCGGTAACCCGCAGCCGGCCGGCGGCGATGTAATCTGAGAGAGGGAGCAAGGTGTAGGAAACACTTCCTGTTGCTATACTTCATTTCTTCCTTTTCCTACAGAGGTAGCCGCTTTCGTTGGGAAGCACTGACAAAGATGTCCGCAGACGGACACATGTCCACATGTGTGAAGACCCACCTACGCGGTTACGCCTGTAGAGAGAGAGCGAACGACTGAGAGAGGGAAGGAGTGGCAGACTGCCCGCGTTTCGTCCTGCATGCACGTGTATCCTGGCGGCTGGCGAAGGCTTGCCTCTGATCGCAGACACAGCCGTGGCACAGCTGGAGAGCTTCCACGTAACACGCGCGCCGCTAACAAATAATATACGTATCGCATGCGTTGAGCAAAAGCCAGTGACAACTGCTGCGGTCTTCTCTTCTGGAGACTGGGAATGGAATGCAAAAGAGACAGTTCTCTTCGCGCGCCTCTCGGCATCCTCTATGGCTCCATGCAGACACTTACATATACGTGTGTATATAAGCAGACCCACCGTACATGTATATATATATTTATATGTGTGATGAGATTTTACGTTGTTCCTCCCCTGCAGAACTCTTTTGCAGGTATTCCACATGCCTCACGCATCAAGCTGCTTAGTTTGACGGTGGACTTGTGGCCCATGTAGAGCCAGTAGGACCCTCCGCAGTGGGTCCCCGAGTTCTGCTTCTCCAGATGTTGCTGGCGTCACGCGGCGCTTGTAGTCCGGCGGGGACGCGTGTAGACGGCGGCTTCGAAGTTGTGATAACGTGCTGCTCCTTGCTGATCTCTTTACAGTTTCTCTGTAAACGTCTCTGCTTCTCTTTCTGCGCTGACCGCAGTTGCCGTTTCTTCTTCTTTTTGTCTTCTTCCTTTTTCGTGAAGACGGAAGCCAGTGAACTACGTGGAGCACCAGCTGCGGGTGTACGTCTACGCAGCTCGCAATATGCTGTCTCCCAGCGGGGCACTGCCAAATCCGTTCGTCCAGGTCAGAGGAGCTGCCGAAGGTGCACGCGTGCGGCCTGTCGCACTTGCTGCCTGTTGTATCCATGCTGCTTCTGTTCTTGTTTCCTGCACTTCGCGATGGGCTGTCGCTGCTGCGGCCTCCGCGACTGCTGCTGCTCTCTTGCCGTTTCATGAACGGTCCCCCTTGCTGCCTGGCTGCGTTGACGCAGCTGCTGCTTCTCCTGTCCCTGCCATCCCCTCCTCTCACTGCTGCTGCTCGTGCCGCCTGCGTTCGAATCGGCTGCTGACGCCTTCCCGTGCACCAGGTGCAAACGCTGCTTCTTTCGCACGGGCCGGCAAGTGTTGCTGCGTGCGTTTGACGCCGGTGCTGCTCCACGCGTGCGTTGCTCCTCCTGCTGCTGCGCGCGCGCACCCGCTGCACCTGCTTGCTGCTGAATGCAGTGGGTGTTGTCGCTGTCGTACATCTCTGCTGCAGCTGCGCGTGCTGCTGCTGCCTGTGCTCTCGCTGCAAATGCTGTTGCACGTTCTTCCTCACGCTGCTGCGACTGCCGCCGCTGCTGCATGCACCTGGTGCCTCTCCTGGACACGCGCGTGGTGTTGCTGTTGGTGCTGCATGCACTCGAGCTGCTGTTGCTGTTGGTGCTGCATGCACTCGAGCTGCTGTTGCTGCTGCCGGTGCTGCATGCACTCGGACTGCCGGTGCTCCTGCTGCGTGCACTCGGGCTACCGTTGCTGTTGCTCCGGTATCCATTTCTCTTCTTCTTGTGTGTGCTGCCGTGTCAAGCGATCCCCGGTTCGGGCGAAAGCTCTCACAAATATCGAGGACTTCGTCTCTACCCAGGCATGCAGTAATGCGTGTGTACGTACTTGTGTTTGTACGCCTGTCTATGCGTTTTGTGTGTCTGTGCGTGTGTGTACAGATCACGATGCGGATGTACGTATCCATTCGTGTACACATACCACACTTACATATACGGTCCCCCTCATACAAATGCGTAGGAGTGGCTACTGCAGATGTCTGTGCTGCTGTTTAATATAGGCATGCAGGGCCCTCTACTCATGCGGGTCTCCTGTCACTCTCTCACTCTCACGGCCTCTCTTTCTCCCTTTTCCATTCTCCTCCTCTCCCCTTTTTTTCCCCGTTTTCCTGTCTATCCTTTTCCCTCTCTCGTCTTCTCGTCTTTTTGCTTTCCCTCTCCTTCGATCTTTCCCTCTCTATCCTCCTCCGTCCCTCTCCTTCACACGCTCTCTGCGCATGCGTGTGTCGGTATCTGCACGCATAACGCATATATTCTTCTTTTCGTTGTGTCTCTCTCCGTCTCGCTCTACGTATACATTCTCGTTATCTCCCTTACTTCTCTCTCCCTCTATACATATATATATATTCTTGTTATCTCTGCTCACTATCTCTCTATGTAGAGTCTCCTTATCCCTCTCTCTCTGTGTGTATGTATGTCTGCCTCTCTCTCTCTATATATATATAGATATATATATATATATGTATGTATGTGTATATATACGCAGCTGACTACATACATACGTGTGGGAGAAGGACGGTGTTTACTGTCCCTGACTCACAGATGTGTGTCTACCGAAGTGTCAGTGGCCTCGCCGCGTATGCCTCAGCAGGCCGATTGCCCTGCCAACGTCTTCCGCACACGGCGGACGCATAAACTCTACGAATTACGAACATATGTATATGTGCGTGTCTATCTCCCTATCTATTTATCTCCTATATATATACGTTATGGATAGGGTACACGCGTGTGCGTATCGCTTGTGTAGCCGTTGAAGGAGGAGTGGACCACGTGCGCGTCAGGCCTCTCCCCCGTCCTCCGCGGCTGCAGACGCCAGTCGGACAAACCAAACGTCCTTCTTCGCGTCTTCTTTCTTCGTTTACAACTGACCGTCGCTCTTCCTTCGCTCGAAAAGATATACAGATATAAATGTAGAAGAAGCCGTGCAGGGGGTCTGTACGTGGTGCTGCTTCTTGCTGAGGTTTCAGAAAGTTTGTTGATAGGGTGGGCCGCGTGTATATGCGTGTACGTGTGCGCGTGTGGGTGGACAGCCCCACACGCAACAGTGGCCGTCTCCACGTCCACACGTGGCTCCCGTTCTGCTGCTGCCTGCTGTGTCGCCCTCTCGCTCAGGTCTCCTGTGCAGGCCTCGTGCGTGAAACGGTCGTCGTCGAACAAACCTCGAATCCGATCTTCATGGACTGCCTCAGAGTTGAACTTCCCCTTGCTGTAAGCGACACACCTCCTTGTTCCATATAAACATATATATACATATATGAAGAGAGAGACTCATACATATATATGTATATATACATGAATGTGAATGTAATTGTATGCAGCAAAGTCCTTGGAGATAGCTGTTTGCATGTGTATGTATGGGTACGTCTCCATGGCTGTCTGTGTATCTGTGCGTCCATGTGCACTTACCTACCTACCTAGGATGCCGTCGTTATACATGTAAGTGAGCGACGTTGACTCTGTACATATGTGAACACACGCCCGTATCTACGGGTGTGCACGTTTGCAGAGATGTACGCGTGGGAAAGACACGCTTACAGCTCCTCCTCGTGGAGATCAGCGCCTGCTGTGTCCTTGGAGCAGATATACCTGTCTCGAAATTCATGTCTCAGGGCTGCCGGGCTGCGAAACAAAAGGAGCGCCAGGGTGTCCTCACATATAAATATGTGTGTATACAGAGGGAGAGACAGACTAGCGAACTGAAGTGTACACATATATAGACCTATATCTGTGTATATACATACGCACATATGTAGACGTAAGGAGAGACACACATGCGCCGTACATCGTCGCGCCTGTGCAGAGTTGAGCGGCGGCAGTGCTGCACTCTGCACGAGACATGAGTTTCCTCTGGCGGGGCTTGGGAAGCAGGTGGTGCTGTCTGGAGGTCGCTGCATACATACATATATCTGTACGCACACCCACGGAGACAGAGACAGGGCACAGAGATATAATGTACGTAAGTAAAGGTATGTGCACGTGTCTTCATGGACCCGTCGTCCGCGTGTGTGTGTAGGTGTAAATGTAGGACTGCAGAGGGAATGGTGCGATGACTGTTTGTTTTTCTTTTTTGCGTGTCCTTCCCAGTCACTTTTTCTTCCGCTTTTCTCTGCCCCGTTGCGTCTTGACGAGGGCGACTCATCTTTGTGTGTTACGCTGCTCCAACACCCCTGCCCTCGGAAGGGCAAGTGTTTCTTTCATTGGCTTCTCCCGGCAGCCCGTAGCAGCCATCTGTATCCGCTGCTGGATGGGAAGGCGTCCTGCCGTTGCTTGCTGCTGCTGCTGCTGCGCCTAGGAGTGGGGGTGGCGCTGTTGCTGCTGCTGCTGCTCCTCATTGGCGGCGGACACACGCGTGCTGCTGAGTCTGTCTGCTGCGCGTGTCCTGCGACGCATGGCGCTGCTGTCGAAGTGTCGCTGCTTCCGCTGCTGCTGCGGGTTTCTTGCTGCTGCTGCTGGAGCCCGGCAGTGTTGCTGTGCTGTTGCCGCTGCTGCGTGATGTGCAGACAGATCCGATGAGGCGCCTGCCCACCACGCCGCCCGTCATCGTCACCCTGTACGAGAGGAGATCCTGGGGCACGCAATTTCTTGGCCGAGCCACATGCCACTACGACCGTCTCCGCGGAAAATTGAGAGTCCGTTCATACGAACGCAAATATATATGCATATCTATATATACACATAATTCTTGTGAATGTGTCGCATACACATGTATATATATACATATAAATGTATATATGTATATATGTTCCATAGGATAGTCGCATGTGTATATATTTATGCATATGTATATACGATAGGGATAGTAGTAGTAACAGTAGTAGTATGTATGTAACACGGAGGGAGAACAAAGAAAGAAAGCTTTGAATATATATATACATATATATATGTAGGTGTTTTTCTATGGGTAGGGCTTAACGTATAGATGTGTGTAGGTAGAACGTTAGGGACACATATATACATATATATATATATATATGTATTTGTCCCTTTCCTTGCACGTACCTGTAGACGTGTATATGTTCGAGCGCGTGTATTGAAGTGTCCTGGGGGAAAAAAAAGTCCTTTTTCATTCATCGCCTGGGCGGGGAAGTCCCGGGGGGGGAGCCTCACAGGGAGAGTCGTCCACTTTTGCTCTGTCATTCTGTCCACATGTGCGTCTCTGCATGCGTCGGTCTGTCTATGTGAACCAGTATTTCTATAGATGTGTATGTATATACTTGGTCAGATATATCTCTCTTGAGGTGGCACTCGCGGGGCGGGAGCTACGGTGCCCCAACATTAGTGTGCAAAGAGAGAGAGTGATGTGTGTGTGGATATGGACAGGCAAGTAGATTTTTGGTCACCGACGTGTGTAGCTGCATGTGTTTATATGTGTGTGTGAACACATCACCCCAGAACTGCGTAAACATTCGGAGGGGCATACACGCATATATATATATATATATATATATATAAGGAGAGAGAGAGATGTGGATACAGGCAGGCAAATAGATATTTAGTCACCAAGGTGTGTAGACGCATGCCTGCGTGTACTTCTGGACGCATCGCTGCATCGACGTGTCTGCGGCTATCCACGGACGTACACAGACAGCTCGTATACGGCCGTGCGTGCGCGTTGAATAGAGCAGGGGTCAAAAATGGATGAGATGTGTCTGGCTTCTCTGTCTTGGGTGCTGCTGCCAGGCGGGAGAGACACCGACGCTCGCCGAGCCGCGCTGGCTGAAATTGCGAGGCGGTCGATATGCGAACAAACACGTGGGAGACGTCCTGTTGCTGGTCGAGCTCGTCCGGAAGAGGGACGCCGCAGAGGTTCCTTGCTTTCCTATGCGCCCTGCTGTGAAGATCTGCACGCTCACTTTTTCCTGCCTTGGGTTACGCAATCTCTACATTACCCGCCGAGGTTTGAATTCCCCTGCTGCTGTTGTCCTCCTGCCCGTGCCGCTGCTCCGATTCACCTGTTCGCGTGGAGCCGCCTGCGGTGCTGCTCTGCTCGTCCTGCTGCCCTGGGGCCGCTGCGACGTCCGCCGCCTCCTCGGGCTGCTGCTGCCGCTGTGCGACTGCTGCTGCTGCCGGGGGATCCTGCTGCTGTGGCAGATCTTCTGGGGCGTCGGGTGGAACAGCGCTGGTGCTGCTGCTGCCACTGGAGCCTGACTTTTGCCCTTCTTCGTCTCCTGCTGCTGCAGCTGCTTGTGCGATGCTGCTGCTGCAAGACGCGCGGGTGCTGCGGCGGCTCCTTCTGATGTTCCTCACCTGTTACTGCTACGCCGCTGCTGCTGCCGCAAGTCCAGGCAGTCTTGCTGCTGCTCCTGCACGTGCTACTCTACTCGTGCTGGTCTGCTGCGAGCTTCGTGGGCACGCAGAGCTCTCCACTGTCCCCTTCACTGGCTGCTGCTGCTGCTGTAGTGTCGCTGCTGCTGTAGTGTCGCTGCTGCTGCTGGTCCTGCGAACTCTGCACGACGTTTGGGTCCGTGTGTGCTACGTGTCTGTGTTCCTCTCTCTCTCGAAATTCAATATTTATATATATGTGTATACAGATATATATATATATATATATATATATATACTACACAGACGAA